>JAPMOQ010063627.1:536700-552540 GCA_026543055.1 Argiope trifasciata
ATAAGAGAAGTTTGATAAGAGAAAATCTACTATCTAAGATAAGAGAAATTTGATAAGAGAAAATATACTAATCTACTATCTATTCATTGCATTTACTATCTAAGATAAGAGAAATTTGATAAGAGAAAATCTACTATCTAAGATAAGAAAAATTTGATAAGAGAAAATCTACTATCTAAGATAAGAGAAATTTGATAAGAGAAAATCTACTATCTAAGATAAGAGAAATTTGATAAGAGAAAATCTACTTAAAAATAATTTATTTGAAATATAGTCATAAATAATAAAAAAAATATGTACCAATTGCTCCAAAATGAAATGGAAGCCTTGATTTTACTCAAAAAATATTTAATATTATAACAGATTATTTAGCTTTATTTCTCGAATAGCTTAGTATTTCCACAGTTCAGATTAGCATTTATGTACTCATTCATCTTAAATCGAGAAAAGATTATGCTTTCATTGCTAAAATTCTTCAGTTGCTGAAAGATCCAGTTTTTCTTAACGTCTTGCATTTGCTCGTCATTGTGGAGCCAATGTACTTCCATTTATTATTAAAAAATTAAATTTTAAAAATCACTGATAGTGATATTTGGGCTGTGTAGAGAAATATTGCAGGTTCTATCATCAAAATCAGGCTTAAAATTTCCGTTCACATGTAGTATGTATTGAATTTCAACATTTTTACTCCTTTTAAGACTAACATCTGCACTTGTTCCTGATGTGATGTTTAGGCCTGAGAAATTTGATATAACCAAGAATAAGTTCTTTCTGGTTGACCTAGATAATAAATGAGAAGAGGACCATCTTTATCGAAAGAGAAGCTACTCCTTTCTGGTATTCATTGCATTTACTTCAATCAATTGAATTCACTCTATCTATGATATCGATATATCGATGATACAAGAATATTTTACTAGACATGACCAATTAAATAAAAAATTTCATAATTTTTTTCTGAATGTGCATATTGATTCAATGACATAAAGTATAATTCTTTTTCTCATTTAAAACATTTTTCTGCTGGAGAAATATACATATCTCAACGATTTCGAAATTAGTTATTAAGTCATGATTTGAGTAGACTTCTTATATGACAACTCTACAGTTTTCCAGGAGCATAAGCAGTATTAATCAACGGCAACTTGGTAATCAGTGGGCGTCACTCTCAGTATTTGGTTCTTCAAGTGGCGAGAAATATTCTGAATTCCAGAACATGAGATAAATGTCTTAAACTGGATCTTCATAAATCTTCTGTAATGCCGTTAATTGCTGAATCAAGTTCTTGTAAAAGAGTATAACCATCAACGTTTGATCTAGTAAAGGAATAAAATGGTGTTAGGAACCGAATGAAGAATCAAATTGCATTCAGATGTGTAAATAAAATTTGGATTTGTATTAATAAACTTTAACTTAATATTATGTATTAGAGACATTTTATATTAAATTTCTCCCCACAAAAAATATATTACAATTCCATATGATACCAGAGCCGTGGTAGCCTGGTGGTAAGGTCTCGGCTTGGAAAGCAGACGGTTTCAAGCTCGTGACCCAATTCCCCCGAAGAACCGTCGTGAAAGCGGATCTTGTGCACTTTAAATCAGTGCGGGCAAAATTTCCTCAAACATGTGTGGTGTGGAGAGGGGAGTGTAAACTCAGGAATTGCACTCATCATCTGACACGGATCAAAATTTTAAGGTCTGTCCCAAAATAGCCCTCATGTTGTTTTAAAACGACACGTTAAAACAACTAAACTAAACTAAACCATATGGCACTATACTTTCAAAGCCTACTTTTATATTATGATAATGATATTAAAAAAATTTCAATTTTATTTATGCTTAAAATTTAGAATAATTTATTCCTTTTTATGATTATTTCGGAGAATCAGAAAAAGACAAGATTTTAAGTAGAATCCATGGGGATTTTTAAGAAGAACTAGATCTATCAATGAGTATAACAAGACTAATAATCTCATTAAACAAATTATTTTAATATTTGCTTCAACAAATTAGCTATAAATGTTTTTAATTAATAAAGTGATCAGGTTTATAGTTTGAAAATGTCCGCTTTTACCTATAATCAAGTAGTAAGACAATAAATAAGTAAGTAATTTCAATAAACAAAGGGTAAATGGCCCTTTAATTAAATAAAATAATTCCTCAACATATTTTTTTACTTTAAATTTCACATTTTATATGCTCAGCGTTCTTTCGTTTCTTAACGGAGATTTTATTTCTTTTTAAAATGTACTTGAATACATTTTATACCATTTAAACTCTCGAGAAGTAGGGAACCATAAAAAGTTAATTATTTACATTTAATGATGACACAAATTTAATTAATAAAAACTGATTCAAAAATGAAAATGTATTTACAATTTTCAGTTCTGACTTCAAAGAAGACAAATTAAATTAAAATTATATGCAATATCTCAATAACTATTAACAGTATATTAAAGGGGTAATGAAAAATTCGAATTCATTATTAAACTGTAATGGAAATGTGCTATATTACAAAGATAAATCATATTTCACCACAAAATCTAATTATAGGTATATTCAAATTATATTTCATGATACACCCCAGATATTTTACATTCATGTTACGTAAATATCTGAAAAATAAATTCAACTTTATTAATAGGAACTCCATTCATTCCTATACTGATTCACAATGCTGAACCATTTATAGAACATTATACTTTTAAATCTATATTTTATTCAAACACTCTTCCTTCATATATTTAAAAAAATCAGTTTTTTTTTTTTTTTTTTTTTTTTTGTATGCTGTGAATAGAACGAATATATCCATGAACTGAATGCTTTCATTTACTCATTTTTAAATCACAAAATAAATTGATTTTTTATCTTTTATTCTTTTACTTAATAAATTGAGAATTTGGAATAAATTCGAGGGTTCCTTAAAGTTGAAATCTGCTCCTTAATTTCCCAGAAAAACAAATTTCTAGTTTTGTTCAATCTAAAAATATGTTAGATTAAATTATGTGAGGAAAAAACGAATTGCCATGATGGAAAATTCTCAATAGCAAATACAAAATAATTCTATTATTCTGTTCAGCATATTCTTGCTCATTTTTCATTCATATATTCTTCATGATCTTATGCAAGGTGCACCAGAAAAATTTATTTATTTGAAAAAACTCCCCCGTGGTGAATTGGGTAGGTAGAGGGGTGATAGGTGGTGCTAATGGAAGGGGAAGTCCCCAAGTTTGTTTCTACCTCTTGTCAGTTGCCGTCATACTCTGGTCTAGAAAACAGCGGGCATTCGCCATCGAGAGCTTCTTTTCTAACGGCAGCTCAATTGTTGCTATGCAATGTGCCTTCCGTCTCGCTTTGAAATTCCTCCTCACAGGCCCGTTCCTGGCTGTAATTCGATTCTGTCGTGAGTTAACTCATTTCGGAAATGTCTCTAAACCCAGAAATGGACATCAACGGACCATCAGAACTTCAGAAAATATCGAAAGAGTGAGCCAGTCAGTTTGCTTTCTACCCGGCGTTCGGCTCGCAAACACGCAGTTGCTCTGGGAATTTCTAACACCACTCTTCAACGAATTCTCCATCAGTAACTTCAATTTCATCCCTATAAATTGGCTCTTGTGCAAGAATTAACTAAACGTAATTTTATTGCCCGTCAAAATGCATGTGAAAGGCTGCTTGACGACCTGCTTGAAGACTCGATCGCTATTTTCAGTGATGAGGCTCACTTTGAAATTCCTCATTTATGCCGATCGATTATGGACCATAGCTCATCTCAAGAACAACATTCGCCTAGCCATTGCCAACATAACGATTGATATGATACAAAGAGTGGGCACGAACTTCCAAAATCGACTTAATATAAAATTTTAAACAAATCAGTTTGAAATAATTGGGCATATATGAGCGAAAAAACTTACAGGCTGTTTCAATAAATACAAAAGCGGCAAACAAGTCAATCTATTAACGCTTTACTTCATTCAAGTTTGCATTTAAGTCATTAATGCAGTAGCTTTGCTTTAAGGAAGCTTAATTTTTAAGCTCATCGTTAAGAGCAATGAAAAGTAATTAAATAAAAATTAGAAATATGTTCTTTTTTACATATTTCTTTGCGATAAATAAATAAACTATGGTAAAAGATACACTTGAGATATCTCTTTTTAAATGATTAAAATTTCTGAATTAATTTAATTATTAGTATTGACAAAAAAAGCAAAATAAATAAATAAAAGGAAATCTATGATCACAAATTTCAAGTTATCGTGTGGAAACCTTATTTTTAAGTCATTATTTGTCTAAATTAATCTAAGTCATTATCAGTTTAAACTGGTTTGAAACAATCAAGAGACTTCTCTATAGGCCTATATACCTTTCTCGCTCTCTCTCTTTCATTTTCATTCTAGTTGGCAAACAAAATGTTGTTGCTCGACCAGTTTTGCAATGAAAAAAATCCATCATTTTTTTTATATATCGACGCATGCGTAATCTGATAGTCTCGGGATTTTTTTTAACCTTCATTTAATTTTTAATAACTGAAATTAATTTTTTTAATTTTTTAACTAAGCCAATTCGTAAGAATTCAGAGAATGAATAATTTGGAAATCAAGTTGTAACTTTAGTAGGCTATAAATCATCAATTGGGACAGCCTTCTGCATTATTTTATAATAACTGGAAAAATGGATGCCTCAAAAGCAATAAATCGCCAATTTATTGCCTACGCATCTTAGGGCTTCAAAAACCTCAAAAAAATCATGTTCTTGCATGATAATAAATGAATAGAGAAATAGACAAAAGAATAAGCGCCAGAAATATTTTTCGACAAAACAGCCCCCAACAAGATTGCATGTAAAAATTGCAAGTACAGCTTCCTAAATCAAAATTTTAATTCCTTTATTCCCGAAAATCTTATCCACTTTTCTTCTGTGCACCATGCGTAATCTAAATTTTTTCTTATAATTTCCTAGGACAGTTACTCTTTTCTATAGATTTCCACAAAAGCTTTTCAAAAGAATGAATAAGTTAATTTTCTGAACTCCAGTTGCATTTGTTGGGTTGTAAAATACATTTTATGCCGAGGGTTCTTGTTCCTATTTTTCTTGTGACATATTTTAACACATTCTTTACTAAAATCAAATTGTTGTTAGGAATAGTGAATCTAAAAGTTAATTTAAGTTTTATGCTCGTTTCCCTCTCTGTTTTGCAATCATATTTTGCATTCATTTGCATAAAATATATGATTGTTGAAACACATTTAGTTTTATGTTTTACTGAATTTACTTTAGTAAAATGGTTTTACTTTAATAAATGACTTTAAATAAAAGTCATTATGGATATGTAGGTATTTAAGTATGTCTCCTTCTAAACAATTACTGTTTGTTTCAGTATTCTAAGACGACCTCCTTTCAACAATTCTGTCCTATTAAGAGGAGAGACGCGGAAGGATGAGCTCATTTTCAGTATTAATCATCATTCTTTAACTTTGATTCCATTATTAGATATATTTTTCTTACATTTTTTTCACATATATGTGAATGTCATGTCGTTTCTGAACGTATTATTTAGATTTCGTCTGCGAATAATCCGAATTTATTTTGTTGTCAAATGTAAACAGTCTCTCCTTTCATCTTACCTCTCACCCCTATTGTGATTAATTAAACTCGACCTAATGCATGCATAAAAGCGCTGAGTGTTTTTAGAATCCGTTGTCAAACAGTATGTTAAATCCAATAATATTCTATGCAATACCTATTATTGAAGAGAAGAGAAAAAAATTTCTTAACTTTTTAAGTCCAAGATTTAATTAAATATTTAATTGATTTCTTCGTCACCATAGAAATGACGCCTTTTTCGGGAGGAATTTCCAAAAAGTAATTTTAATATCATAAAATTTTAACTTTGTAATGGTAGTAACTTCTTTTCAACACAATATTTCTTCCATGTTTTATATTTCTTAATTTATAAGAAAATTGAAAGATTTAAATTGATTCTAGATTTATACTATTTGACTTCTTTTTATTTCTGTTTTATTTTAATGCATATCTTTATCCAAATTTGAATTTCTTTCGAAGCAATCATTTAACACAATCTTAAAAAACAGGCATAAGAAATAATTGAGGCAAGAAAAGTAAAACTATTCTGAGCAAATGAAACAAATATTTGGCGATAATACAGTCTTCAGAAATTGACCAATATTTTGTCCTATTTCAGCAAACACTTAAGTGGAAATTATTTTTTAAAAATTTAAAAGAAATTTTAATTTTCTCCAGTTTAATTTTTTTCATTTCGATTTTAGTTTTAAATTTAAGTTAAATTTAAAATTTTAGCTTTTAAAAATTTTAATACGAATTCATAGCGGCTGCATAAATTCACTACATTCTCTTTTGATACAACAAATGTCGGTACCTTATAAACATCAAGGTTTATTTCTTATAATCTTTCTTGGGGATCATTATTACATTGTATTTATTAAGTTAGTGTCTTGTAATTTCGTGTTAGCGTTTGTTTTTTCATGGGAAATGTAGAAGTTTGAAAATAATTTTTTTAAAAACATTCCTGAAACTGGTCTATCATTTTCACAACCTCAAAATAAAGTTATGAAGAGTTTCGTCCCTCTACAAATTTCATTTTTCTTCAATATTTCTTTCATTTATTAAATTTAACATGGATTATTTCGAAATAAAGAAATTTATAGGTATATAATATTAAAATTTTGAAAAACTTTACCATCATTTTTTCTCATTTCTTTTATTTTGGTACATACAGAAGAAGAAAAAAGATTTTGTCTATTATAATATTTTATACACAAGAAATTTCCACTTAAAAATATCACATATGAAAAAAAATTTAATCTTGAGCAGTGTCAATACATCGACTTATGAAAAATTAACATGTTGATATGTTTTTATGGAATTACAATTTTTTTTAATTAATTTTTTAAGATTAACGCCCCGTTTTGAAGATGAGTTTTAGTTCCATCGAAATTATTTTGAAAATATCATGTAATTTTGAACAGGATAAAGGGAATAAGTTTCGAATTATCTTCAGCCATATTCAATTTTTTTTTCTCATCATATCAACGTTAAATGGTCTGATTCAGATAAAGACAATATCATACCACTTACTTTCTGAAATAATCTACACCGCGTGATCTGTCCTGATGTACATCGTGCGATCAGGTCCCATAGATTGTACTTCTAGTTTCGAAACCCTATGTTAACCACAATTACAAGAAAGCACGAAAATATGCTCTGAAAAATAGATAAGTCAAGTCAGTCTTCCCGTTCAATCTGGTAAATTTTTAAAAATATAACAGAGTTTACTTGCAATAAATGCATTATCTGAAATTTTCTGATTCAAAAAAAAAACCCTAATAATCTTATTTTTTCTAATGGAATATAAAAATTGATACAGGAAATTCGGCATCTTATTTGTTTATCTGAAATATTTATATAACTATGCATGAAATATTCTTTTGAACTTTTACTTTAAATATTTAATTAATTTTCTTTATTTAAAAATTGAAGAAATGCACAAATTATGTGTTATATAATATGAACACAGTTTGAAGTAAACATGAAAATACGGTCTGAAAAATAACATATCTAGATAGTCTTCACCTTCTATCTATTAAAATTTTAAAAAATATGTTAGAATTTGATTAAAGTAGCTCCATTATCGGAAATTTTCTGACAAAAGCTAATATTTCCAATTTTTCTTTTGAATAGAATATAAAAACTGATACAGAAAAAGACAACATCTGTCATTTATTTATCTGAGCTAATCTTATAACTATTCATAAAACGCTCTTATAAACTTTTACTTTATATATTTAATTATTTTTTTTAACTTAAACAATGTAGCACTGCTCAAATTATGTGTTATATTCTATACCCCTCAAGATATTTAACATCGTTTAAAATTTGTCAAAACATTCTTCTAAAGAAATTTGGATCTGTTTAAATCAAATCTGGGCTTTATAAATTTCAGATTTTGAACTAGTAAAAAAAGATATTAATTCAATTAAGACCTTTAAAAAATCTCGTAAGTTTGACTCTAATGTATTTTGAAGGAAAAATTTATAAGTAATAAATTATACCTAATAATTGTCAAAATAATATTTAAATTCATATAATAAGCAGTTTTAAACAGAGATATAAATCTTTCACACGTTATTTGAAAACAAAAAAATGCGGTATTTGGATATAAAATACTATATGTATCAAATTGGATTAGTTCACTTATTTTTAAGTAATCACCAATGCTTAAACATAAACAGATAAACATTTTGTTCTCTTCCTCCGATAGAGCATTGGCGTTTCAAGCGGAATAGCCTGCTTATAAATAATTCACATTTTGGTGCATGGAGATTACTTATATAAAAAGATAATGGATTCTTTACAAATAGTTTTTATTTTAAGAAATTTAGTTCAAGAAAGATACAAAAGCATAAGAGAAAACAATGAAATGTTATTGAAAATAATGATAGTTAAAGTAAACACCTTTTGTTAGAAACACTCAAAAATTCTGAAAGGATATCTGGGTAAACCCGTATATTTAACTAGTTTCCTTCATATCTAAATTGGTTATTTGCAGATTTTCTTCAAAATTCATGAGAGTATTTATCAAAATTTTATTTTATTTTCCTTAGTATATTAAGGGCCTTCTCTTTGCAAAATCTTTCTTTTTTTAAAAGAGAATTAAATAAATTTTTATTTTCGCTAACCAAATGTAATCCTTAGTTATCAAATTTTCTCTAAATATGTGATTTTAATCTAAATATTTCAGAATTTTGTTTCTGTATTAATTACTAAAAATTTATTTTCGCTAATTTTTTTGAATGAAAGTACTGGGTAATACCTAAACAATAAAATTGCTAACCTTAAATCGACTACTCAGATCCGCCAAAAGGCTCACGGAAAAAATCTGAATAACCGAACCTCTGCAACAGTAACACTGTCAATAACTGTGGTTGATTCATAAGAACCATAACCAGTCACGGTATACCCTTCCCTTGGGAAGAGGTGCCGACCTCCATCTTTTTCTATACACACTAGGGTGGAAAGAACCAACCACAATGCCACAAACTTCTCAACATCAATTAAAAGATTCTCCCAATGGGAGTAATAAAATGATCAAAGAATCAGCACTTTAACTTTTCTTTAAATCCATTTCTTTTGTCTAACCTTTTAAGCATGTTTTATCATTCTTCAATCGAACTGCAATGCAACATAATACCATCCTTTGTCCCCGGTGTCCATAAAACAGAATTATCTGACCACTTGGATGGGCACAAGATGGAAGGAAGAAAAAAATGTTAAAAGAAAGAAAGAGACGGCATATCATCCAGGGATCTCCAGGGAGAATCTCATCTGTGTCAAATCCTACACGACTGTATAAATGTTTTAACGAAGTATTAACTAGATGAAGAAAACGAGAACACCTATGAACAAATTGATGACAATGGGTTAAACTTACAGGGAAATGAGATTACTGAAAACGGAAAAAGAGATAAATTACATTGTGAACATCTGTATGACATGAATTAGCAAATAAACAAACATTGTAGAATCCAGCTAACAGCAGCGTTATTTTTTTTTTAATTGTTTAACTCAATTCCAGAATGTAATCTCTTCCACCACTAACTTTTCTATGTTCTAACTCTTCCACTTAAATTTCGTTTCTGAATGACTGAAAATAACTTCATGGCAGCTCTTTAAGCTGAAAGTTTCAGTAATTTGTGCGTACATGATTAAACACTGAATAGAGTAATATCTTTTAGGGGCCTATCCACTAATGTTTCCTGCTACTCAGAAAATAGCTGCCAGACGGTTTCAACCACAAAACAACCTCGTAAACCACGTTTATTCAGAGAAGTGGGATTGATAGAACCCATATAGACCGGGAGAGATAGTTACTTATCTGCAGCCTAACTACAATTGTGTCTCCTTTATTAGGGCACTCTGGTAATCGAGGATCACTCTCCGATTCCACTTCCCCAAAGCAATTCCGCCAGCACAGCGAAGATGTTGCGGTGGTTATTTCGTCAGACGCCATCGAATGACCGTTAATTTCAATTTCCTAGGCACAAGAGCTGAAATTGTTTCTGTTCTATAAATCGGAATTTGAAGTTAGCCTTTGAAGAGAATTCGTAGAATTGTTTGGGTTTATTTCAAAAATGGAACAAACAGAAAATATCTGCTTTTGCGCAATTTGCTGCAATTTAATATTGATTTCCTTTTTTTATTAATTTGGAGATTATTGGAGGCTTCGAAGACATTTAACTTTCTAATTTTAATAGATGGATTCTATGGATTATTTCCAGATTTAGCAACTTTAATATAAGATGCTTGATTTAAGGTAAAGAAATCCTCGAGTCCCTGGATGAAAAGATTGTATCGACATAGTATCGATGCTAATTTTAAAAAGATTTCCTATTGATGATTCTAAATCTCATGAAAATAATTTGGAAACTTTTAAATAAATATTTAAAGGACTGACATCCATTCCATAATTAATAATGTACATACATTTAACAAAGAATCATTTTTAATCAATATAAAAAGCAAATTAATCCATTATCAAGGGGATACGATACAATACAAGGATTACAAAATCTTTAAAAAGATCCTTCTGAAAAAAAGAAGAGAAAAAAAAATTAACTGAACGGTGGATTTTAACCTGTTGAGGCCTGTTATCACGTATTCTGATCACGCGATTCTCCCTTGAGGGCCCACGACCTCGTATATGTGATAAATCTTTCCTACTCCAGGAGCCCATGATCACCTATACGTGATTTCAATTTGGAACATTTTATTTAAATGCTTATATGGCACTAGATGATGATTTAAGTCCTTTATAATTTTGAATAATGTTGTGTGTGTGTGTGTGTGTGTGTGTGTGTGTGTGTGTGTGTGTGTGTGTGTGTGTGTGTGTGTGTGTGTGTGTGTGCGTGTGCGTGTTTGTGTGTCTTAAATAAAGCTGATTTATTTAATTAATAAAACTGTCAAAATCAGGAAAAAAAATTTCTTTGCATTCTCTTTTTAGAAAAAACACATTTCATTTCATGCGGACACGTGCATTTTCATGTGTTTAATTTGCAATATTTATTTGTTTTTTAATTTGTCTATCTGTTGGCAACATATTGATAAAAGATAGATTTTTCCCTTTCGCTCATAACATGCTCGTGTAAATTAAATTTTATTGATTTGCAAGAAATTTATTGTTGAAAAATATAGTTAAAATATTTCTTTAAAAATAGAAGCTTCATTTGTTTGTCAAAACACTAATATCATAAGAAACCTATTTTTTATCTTTAAATTGATGCAAAAATCATCTTTGTATATTATATTTTCGAAAGTTATAGAGGAAAGCGTTAAAATTTCCTTTCATTTTTAATTAATTCAAATTTTAATTAAAAATTCGAAAAAAGGGCTAATAGGTGCACATTCCTGACTTCCAAAATATACATGTACCAAATTTGGTAACTGTAGCCAACGGTCTGGCCTGTAGAGAGCCAACACACAGACTGACATTCAGCTTTATTATAGGGTGCACCAGAAAAACTTACTTATTTGAAAAGAATCCCGAGCGATGAGTTGGGTAGATAGAAAGTTTAAAAGGAGTGATACTGAAGGAAAAAGTCTCCAAATTTTTTTTCTTTTTCTAGTTAGCTGCCATCATGCTCTAGTCAATAGAACAGTTGGTCGAGAGCTTCTTCGACGCTCGCCTATCTTCAATAATTACATTCTTTACATTTTGTAGTAAACGAATTGCTATTTACTCTGATAGTTTGACAAACACAGTTAATGTAAATGGATATCATGCAACATTTGGAAGAAATATACGAATCTAAGGAAGCCGTAAGCCTTCTTCTCGTATACAGCCGACCACTTCGCCACCACTGTACGTAGCAGTATCGGCAGGATTTCTTGTGGTCGACCGCTGAATAAATATTGTCCAATCTGTCAATAAATACTGTCCGATCAATCAAACTAACATGGGGAAGCCATATACCAAATTTCAATTGTTTAGTTGAAAATATTTTTTTTTTTACTTTTTTCGACTCACAGAAAAATAAATAAAATTACAAAAATGCGTTTCTCTGACACACGAAGGTCGGACACATTCCGACTTTTAGCCTGAAAGCATTAAAAATGGGAAAATGGTAGTCAGGAATCCTAATGGAACCCTAACCTTTAGCAGCAAAGCATTTAAGCATGATCATTTTTCTTGAATCAGTGTTATCCTTATTGGAAACATGCTTTAAAGTCGATTATGTCGATTGTTTTTTTTTAATTTAATGTTCATAAATATTTATTTCCTTTACTAATCTTAGAAACAATACATTTGAAAAATTTATATATACTATATTTGTATAAAAATTAAATTGCTTATCACTTATAATAAACTAAATCGAATAGCAACATTTTTTTGCAAATAAGATATTAGAACAAACTTAGAAAGTATTTTCATATTTCTGTCATTTTGACATTTAGCATTTTAGTTCCATCAAAATAGCGTTTTTTGGTATTTCAAGAAATAGTATAAAAATCCTTGAAGATAAAAAGGATTATCTTAAGAGTTTTGAAGTCAGCTATCGAACGTAAAGGGAATTGCGTGACACAAGAAACCTTTTTTTTGAAATCCTGATTAAACTCGCCTCCTTTTTAATTAGAATTTCAAGAGAGATAGAATTTAATCACAGTTTGTTTTCTCAAGGGAGTCAGCTTATCGTTGCGTAAATTTTTATTCGCTTGCTTGATCCTAATACTGAGAAGCCTTACAAAAAAATAAATATTTTGTATACTACTTACTATTTTAGCTTTGACTTGATTGAGAAATTTTGTGAGCTATGTAACTTTATTACTCATTATAACCTAGAAACCGTCATCGAAATAATTAGATGATTTTGTTCTTTTTAAAACCTTCATTACAAAATATTGATTTTTTTTTTTCCTAATCTTAAGTATTTTCTTACTAATGAGTATTTTTTCCTTCACATTTTTTGTATGGGTTTAAAATCATAAAAAAGCAGAAAATTATATTTGATTTCAATTTTTTTTTTTCTTATTTCGCTTTGTGTCTCACAATAAATTAATATAAATATCAGAATATTCTTTTAAATAAAGAAAGAAAAAAAGGTTTAAAAAATTTTTCAGGTAAATACATAATAAAGTTTTAAAAGTTTAATCTTGAATCTGATTTTAAAAAATCCAGTTTTGCAGACATAATTATGAAACTTTTATTGCAGAACATTAATTGATGTAAATATTTACATTTGTATCTATTTCAACCAAATGGAACTAAGTTCAAGAAAATGTAAATTGCTTTGTTGTTGCTGTTATAGTGTGCCTATTTTAAACAAAATCTTTGCACGGTATCTCCTGAAGGTAAAGACTCCTGAGAACCCGCGGGCAGAGATCTGACTTCTAGAGGGCGTGCACACACACACGTACACTCGCTTGTACAAGTCTTTTTTACTGGGAAGCTCATTCACGCACCTCACATATAGAACAGGAAGCAAAGAACAGACATGCCCCGAATACGAGATATTCAGATCAAATTGAAGACGCTTTACCACTGAGTCAGGAAGTCCGCAATTTGCTTCGTTCACATAATAAATTCATTTAATAAATAACCCACTTCTTATCAAATGGCGAATGAACTACGTACCATACAACTGAAATTTTAAAAATTAGAACATTTCTTTTGTTAATGAAAATAATTGTTACTTTTTATTGTATTATACACTTGAATAACATATTTCTATAATATATTCTTTAGAATGCAAGTTATTTTACCAATTTATTTAATGTTTCATTCTATTTTTTCTTATGATCATTCTTATGCATCAGTATCATTTAATAGACTAATTAAATTTATATTAGAATGTTTTGTAATCTATAATATATTTAAGTAAAAGTTACTTCAATCATTTCTTTAAAAGGATTACAGTTAATATCGATACAATATGCATAATAAATAAGTATAAATTAATAATATACAAAATATGGAATGTCATATATAAAATAAACATGCATATAAATTGAGTCGGAACACATAATTAGAATTAAACCTGAAACAAAGGAGACAGAACAGATTAATACAGAAGAAATTTCACGCTCTGTACTTGCAATTATTCACGTTCGATAGATCAAAATTTTGAAAAAACGTTTGAATACCATCTTTCTTTAAATTATAACAGACAAACCCAAAAGAAAAACATCATTTTTCCGGTAGTGCGAAATGTAAATAATGAGTAGGATATAAATGACAGGTATTTTGATATATTCAACTAGATAAAATATTCTTTTTTGAATTCCTCTAAGTAATTAATCAAAAAGGCAATCATTATGGAACTCAATAAAAAATAAATATTTCCTGAACCAAGCCAATCAAAGACGCATTGTATTTAGAAAATGCTAATGCACTAAAGATGATCTTAACCAAATTAAAAATAAATGTTAAGTTTAATGCAAAAGAATCAAAAAGATAAGGAAGAAATGATGCACTTTGAAAAAATTTCAAAAGATTGCATGATGTTTTGAAATCACAAAAACAGACAAAATAAATAACTGAAGAGTAATAATTGTCACTCTAATGGAGAGTGGAAAAATCAATTTAACAGCTAACACAACCGAATCACTTTTATCGACTTTGGAAATCAATATTATAACATCAGTTATTAGTCTTAAGTAGCTAAGTAACCATACTTCATCAAAATTCAGAATGCATTTCATCTCTAGTATTGACGACTGGCTAGTTGGTGTGATGATCGATCCATTCACTGAAGATAATAATGCAAGTATGTGTTTAGATAAAAGCAGTCTTTTTTTTTTTCTTTTTTTATCTGTAGAATCACAGGAATGTTATCCTATTTAGCTTTTTCTAAAAGAGAATTCATTTTTGACTTAAAAAAAGTTAAGGAAATAAAATGCTGTATTTTCTTAAGTATAAAATTTCTAATTATAAAAATTTTTGAATTAAAGGAAAAGTCGTGTAAATAAAAAACAAATACAAAATCATATATTTCCAGAATATTTGTAAATAAAAAAATCGTATACTTATAGTAAGGAAATATAAATTAAAAAATCTTACACGAATATAAAAAATTATAAATAAATAATAAATCTTATGTTTGTAAATAAATTAATCGCATATTTATTATAATAAAAAAATACAAATAATATTAAAAAATAAACATGAAAGCTACGATCATAAATTTCAAGTTATCATATGAGAACATTATTTTTAAGTCGTCATACGTCTTAATTAATTTAAATCATTATCAATTTTAAATCGTTTTAAAACAATCACGAGGCTTCTTAATCTATCTATCTATCTATCTATCTATCTATCTATCTATCTATCATCATAAAATTATTAAAACAATCAAAACACATTTCTTGAACAACAAAATTAAAACGAAACCAACTAGGTCGAAATCGAAATTAAAACTCAATTCAGAATTAAACGCTAAAAGTTCACAAAATGAAAGGTAAATGAATAAGAACCAATTAATGAAACAAATCCACAATACTATATTCAAAGAATTATTTAAACGAAACAGAAACAGAAATAACTTCGGAAACGAAACCAAAACCGGAATCGAAACTAAAAAATCATTACTGATTAAACAAGTTTTAAGAATTAAAATGTTTTTAAATCAATCATTGTATTTAGAGAGCGCAAATGCAGCTACAACTAAAATACAAATGAATATAAATTAATTATCAAAATAAGACAACCGAATCAAAATGATCAATAGAAAAAAATAGTCAATAGAAAAGGAATCCGGCCTGAAAACTTCGTCAGGAGCCACTTTCAAGCAAGGATTCCTAA
>JAPMOQ010063627.1:557540-583309 GCA_026543055.1 Argiope trifasciata
TATCTATCAATCGTATATATATATATATATATATATATATATATATACGATTGATAGATAGACAGAGACAGGCAGATAGATAGATATAGATATATAAAAGCTATTTCGAAATGTTAAAATATTAACCAATAAATTCCTAAATATATTAATTTATATAGAAATTTTTTACAGTTTATTATATATTAATGTTAGACCAGAAGTCAAATCCTTTAATGTTTCCCACTTAAGAATGAATGGAGAGATATTTCCCCACTAAGGTAAAGAGAAACGACTTTTATTGAAACTATTACTAAATGCTCGTGAAGTTTTTTTAACATATTTTAAAAACTAAATTATTTAATTTCTTCCGAGAAATGAAATTTCCATTCCATGAAAATAACAGCTATGAGGATTTTATTCTAAGACAACCTTTTAAAAATACATCACCATACCTAATAATAAAGCGATACTAATAAAAGAAGGTAAATCTTTTAAAAACGCATCTGCTTTCAAAGAAGCATACATAATAGTAATGCAGTACTGGTAAAAGCAGGTAAGAAAAAATACATGAATTAAAATATGCTGATGAATATTGCCCTTTATGCTTTATTTGTTGCCTTCAAAACCTCCTAAGGAAAACAGGATCATGTTCTCGCATGATAACAAAAAAGTCGTATTATTCTCTAGTGTTAGCTAGAATCACCTTAGTAAAACTATGTTGAATTTCTAACTTATCTAAAAGTAAAATTAAGTTTTGGCTACTCAATTTTCAAGCATTTTTTATTCCATAAAAAAGTATATAAGGCAGCAACTAACTACTGCAACATTACAGATAGAAAATCGATCAGTGCTAACATCTTTATGTGTAAAACAAAAATTAATGTTCACTTTATATTTTAAAATTTAATTTCTATTTTAGAAGAAATTTGGGATTATTTTATGAATAGATTCGAAAGAAATAATGATTAAAGAGATTTTTTATCATGAGCTTTTAACAGGTAAACTCCTTAAGGCACAAAAATATTTTCATTTTAATAAGAACTATAACTCGATAATCGAACAGTTATATAAAGATAAACCTTAGATCTTATGCGCTTAATTTGTACGAAACAGTCCATAAAATGTGTGAAAAAGATATTAAGAAATCTATACCACCTTGCAAATAAAATGCCTGCAGATGAATCGTAGAATTCTGTAAATTATCACAAAAGGTATTTATTTTTGACTTCATCATAAAAGAAAAGTTTCAATACAAAAAAAGTGTTAAAAATTTAAATTACAAAGATGCAAGAATATTATGTATAGTTTGGTAGCAAAAAAAAATATTGCTGCGAGTTTATACTATTCCGTGACCAAACAGGCAGTTTTAGAAATAGTTCTATGATTGTGAATAGATATTAAGATGATAAACCTTGGCTTCTCGCTTATTTGGTAAAATGGGGCAAATCAGAAGATTCCAGAAACAGCAAGAATCTTGGCGATAACCGTATCAGAACGCGAGTTATGATGAACATTCTGGAAAAAATTTTGTCCTATTATTGATATTATAAAAAGCCAACAAACAGAGCAAAAATCAGAACTAGCATCGAGGTTGGGGTGGAATTCAGTTCAATCCAGTTTAAATAAACTAACTTTTAGCATGTAGCAAAAATTAATTTATGTTTCTAGGTGTATCTACCTCATTGGTATTGTACCATAAGAGTGGTTTGTGAAATTCTGAATAACATCTCAGTTAGTACAAAAAATATATGTAATTAGAATTTCATTATGTAGTCATTCAAACTGTTTCCTAAAAGTTGAGTTCTTAGATTAACAATGCCAATATCATGGCATTTGTGTTAGCCTAAGCTTAAAGTTAAACTTAACTCATTAAAAGTTTTTTAACATTCATATTTTGAATTTACTCATTTTACATTGTAATTTGCTGATGCATCATTTTTTATTGTTCTTTATTTTGGGTCAATTTATATCGACTTCAAAGAATTCGACGCTAATTTATTTTTGTACTCTGATTCAACAATAGTGATAATAATGATATCAAAGTACGATTATAGTACTAGATAAGAGAAAATTATTTAACATAGTAATGAAGAAAAGATAAATTTCTTTACTTTCTTCCTTTACTTTACCTACTTCATGGTATATTTGCCTTTTAGAGCATTGAATCAACCACAATACTTTCTTTGTTTTCTAAAAACATATAGGATGAGTCACAAATGAAAAATATTTCGCGAAAGTTCCTCTATGTATAAGGGCTTAATATTCTATCTGAACCAAGATCTTATCCCTCTGGTGTGGTGCGAGAATTTAGAGATTGGGTAAAGTCTCAGGATTTGCGGTTTGAGTCAATTCAAATGCCTATATATATTGCCACAAAAATATAAAGAACTATGCCATTATTTTAAACAAACAATTAAATTTATTAAAAAGAAGCAACCCACTACAGCATGGGACTGAGAACTTACCCATAACTGATGAGGCCCTTCGGTAGCTTTGAGGCCCCTGAGGTCAACTTTTATACATTTACAGAATGTTCGTAAACAATCCAATTTTAATTTTTAAGAAGAATCTAGAGTCTTCCAGATCTTGGATAAACAATAACCAACATTTTAAATAAAATAACTCCAATCTTTGGGTAAAATGCCGTGGTGTGGTTAAGAATCAAACCATGGCCAATCAATCAAAAATGAGATACTCTTCCGCTTGAGTCACGGAGATGGATATTTACTCCGATTTGAGTTGCACTATATATTTTTATCAAAATATCCAATATGTATCTACAAAAGGAATCATTAAACAAATTAAAACAAAGAAATTCAGATTTCCTTCACTATAAGTAAAATCCAAATGAAGTAATTATATTGCTATCAAATATTTAGTGGTATGTCACAGTTTGATATAATCAATTTAAAATACCTAATTATAATAAGATTATCTGACAAGAAATTTGGGCATATTAAACAATCACTCCTACAATCATCCATCACAACTGTCATCGTAAAACCTGAAGTGATAAAAATAATTTACTTCAGATTACATGTTTCGGCCAATTTGGCAATTATTTGAAGTATAATCTTCTATCCCCTTGATAAAATGCTTTGCTTCCTATTTCGGATCCCTGTAAATTAACTAAGATCTTATCAAATACTCCAAGAACGAAAAAAAATCTCCCAATTGAGCGAGCAAACCATATTTAATTACTATGGATGGAAGATCGGTAAAGCAATCATATGTATTTAATTAATATTTGCTAATATGACAGAATTCCCTTTTTTTATCGTTTAATATGATTACTTTTTATTGATGTGTTACATAGTCACCATTAGGATAGTTATTTTGTGTCGCGCTGAAATTTTAAGAATATTATTTGATTTTTTTGTTGTAGGTATATCAGATAAAATTTATATCTCTTCAAAAATAGTAACTCAATAAACCGAAAATATAACCACTTTTTTTAAGGAGGAGACTACATCTTTTGTATAAAAATGATAGGTTATGATTTATTTTTGATTTGATTAGACACCGTTATTAGATTTTTTCACAAAAATGCTAACATTGATCCCAGTTTCCTTTGTCTCCAAAATATGTTTAGACGAGAATTGATTTATCAGGGATTGATAATAAATTTTTGACTTAACGTTTGAATTCAAAAATCAAATAATGTTGTGCAGTAAACATAAATTTATTAAATTATTACTTAGTCCCCTAGAGCAGTGCTCCGCAACCGGTGTGCCGCGGCACACTGGTGTGTCATGAGCCAGATACATGTATGCCGCGGTCAAATACATTGTATTTGACATTTTACAATTTTTCATCATGTATTAATTACACAATTACATTTTTTTGACATACACAATGACAATTTTTTTTGACAATTTGACGTGCTCCGACAAATTACGAGGATTTATTAAAAAACTCGAACTTTGGCAGAAAGAGTTGCAAAAAGGATGTTTGGAAATGTACCAAAGGACCAATCATATTACAATTGAAAACAAACAATAAATTGCGGATCTGGCCCAACAACATTTATGTATGCTTCAACAAAAATTTGATCAATATTTTTATTCCATTAATACGGAACAATACGATTGGATTCGAAATCCTTTTGCAACCAATGAAATAAATTCTACGGAAGCACTGCCTTTACAAATTTGAGAGGAATGTACAGATTTAAATAATGACATGACTTTAAAATTATACTTCTCCGAAATTCAATCAGATGTTTTCTGGATTTACGTTAAAAAAGAATATCCTAACACTTCCTTCAAAGCAATCTTAACATCACTTCCATTTTCGACGACATATTTATGTGAGCAAAGTTTTTCAACTCTTGTATTAATTAAAAATGATAAGCGGTCATGCTTAAAAGATCTTGACCAAGAACTTAGGGTCGCGGTGTCAAATTTTGAGCCGAATATAAAACTTTTGTGTTCATTGAAACAAGCGCAGGTGTCACATTAATAATTATTATGATTGCGTAGAAATAAATATATTATGGTTTTGTGTATGTATGTATACTTTTCAAATTAAATTTTATTTACAATACAAATTTTACAAACATTTATTGTAAAATTTGTGTATCAATTAATACCTATATACTTTAGCCTTTGGTGTACCGCGGAATTCTAGAAAGAAATAAGGTGCGTCGTAGGTGAGAAAAGGTTGCGGAGCACTGCCCTAGAGGGCACCTCAAAAAGAGGATGAGGTGCTTCCGGTATGGTGATTAAATCTCGCCATTCTGGAAGGAACATAAATTGACGGATCTGGCTCCTACCGCCAATGACATTATATTTTCATTATGACATTATAGTCATATTTTAGCCTTAAAAAATTTATAGTAGAAGTTTGCATGAAATAATTGTGAAAGTAAAAAAATATGCATTGACGTTGCTTTTGAAAAAACACCGCCTTTATTTCTTGTCTTATCAATGATGGGACATCAGATTTATAATGCGCCAATCAACTGTTCAAGTGAATCTTCAATTTAAACAGGTTTTTCGAATCCCAAAACTTTCGCACCAAAGTTGAGACCTTACAATTAAAAATGGGTAGAAACCTAAACTAGTAGTACTATTTCGTTTCATTATTTTAAAAATTCAATATAGGTGATAAAAAAATTAATCTTTGTGGTTATTCATTCAGTTCATGCTCTTCTTATCTATATTTATGTGTATACCTTGTTGAAATTTTAAATCTTTAGTAAAATACTTTTTATTCATCCTCTCATGTTCAAATACAATTTTTAAACTGGCAGTGAATGACACTTGATGTTAATAGAGTTTTTTTAATATTAATTCATTAATTAAGTTTAATTAATTTTTAATACTTTAAATAAAATTTTAATAGTTTGTAAGGAAAATTAAACTCAACAGACAATATATCAATCGGTAAAATACAAGAATTTCAGTATTTTTCACGTGAAGGTGAAGAATGCGAGTTCAATTCTTGCAAAAATAAATCATTTTTTTATATTTAAATATTTTTGGATAATTATTTAATAAAAAGTAACTAAAATGAAAAAAAAATTCTTTGTTGACCTAAGGGGAAATCGAATTTAATTTTTTTAATATGTTATTTTTATCCGCTTTCAGAAACTTTGATCGATTCGGATATAGATATGTGTACCGAGTATAAATAACAGTAAAAGCGTCATCGGATGGGTCGATAAAAATGGTGTCATTCATCTCTCCTTGAAAAAATCAAGTACATTTCCTCAAACTACGTGTAATGCATCTCATTCGAGAAGTACTTTTTAGGAGCTATTCGAATTTTTATATATAAGATACTATATTCTCTTTGAAAGCTCCTCGTGTCTTGAAATCGATGAAAAAAGTATGGCATCTCTGAATAATTTAAAAGCTTTTTCAAATACAACATGGCAATGTAGAAATAGCTCAGAGTGTCTTTCGAAAAATTATAAATGTAGATTCTATTTGAACTAGATCAGAAAAATTCTTTGGTAAACATATGATAAGCTTTATCAATGTGTTTACCAAATACTTAAGCATCAAATTTCAAACAGCGTTTGTACGAAATTTCATAAAAGCATCTTTGATCGGATTTTGGATTTGTATGGCGCAAGGGCCAGAATTGGCGAGGCTGCTTCAATCTTTGTATTATAGTCAATAGAATATTGTTACGCATTTCCTATATTAATCCTTCGAGTTTGTTCACCTGTATAGTGGGTGTGTACGGTGTGTGAAGAGATAAATACACAATAATTAATCCTTTTGTAGAAGACACAACACAGGCGTTTATTTACAGACGAGACGAACACACAGCAGCACAAAATAACAACAGTAGCTCACAAGTAGTAACAATATCCGCAACAGTACTTCCTCAACAGAATACAAGGCACACAGCTCAGTTCAGCACTTGCTTGGCTCCGTCGCTTCTTTTCTTATCCTCTGGAGGACTCGTTATCTAATGTCGATTCCGACTACTCTGCTCTCAGCTTGAAACTGTTGCCCTTGTATAGTCCCAAGAGGCGTGGCTAGAAATTTCTCCACCAATCAGGGCGTATATGGACGTATTTCGGTTCCTAATGGACGAATCGATAAAATTCTTGATGTTTCGGGTACTTTCCATTTTGTCGCCAAATGGTCGCCGGGTTTGTCACCAAGCTCTGGGATCAATTCTAAGCGCATCCACAGCATCCAGTACAGAATACTGTAAATCATTCTTTCCAATGAAGGAACCAATCATGCTGGGAAGCAGCAACACAGACTCGTAACATTCGTAATAATATAATGCTGCAACAATATAATAAACTACCGATGTTATCTATGAGCTTTGAAAACATTATTCATTATACCCCTAGGACGGCGGTCGAAGTTGAGCAGCAAATCATATTTAATAAGTTTTATAAATAGTTTTTGCCAGTCAGTTTTCCGTTATTGGCAATACTTACATGTTTTTAAAATACTTTTAATAAAAATTTAGTATATTCATGTGGTGTCTGGAGTATTGTCCTAGAGTTTCTTGCGTCATAATACAACAGATACTCAACCAATATGGAGCTCTCCGATTCCTTCCAATGGAACTCTGTCAAGTAATAATGCTTTCGTGCATATAAAGTAGCCCAGCCGTTCCTCAAATACAATAATAATAAAGTTCATTTTTATACTGCGTGTGATTCTTATAATATGACTATCTTTATGCTTTGATCTCAATCGAGCTTTCCCTAGGGCTAGTGAGAAATGATTGATTTCATATATACACCGGTTAGTACAGGCCTGTTCTTTCTAGCCAGAGTAGTGACTATCTTTATGCTTTGATCTCAATCGAGCTTTCTCTAGGGCTCATGAGAAATGATTGATTTTATATATATACACCGGTTAGTAGAGGCCTGCTCTTTCAAGCCAGAGTAGACATGTCTCTACATTCATGATAAAATTGAGAGATGATTGAATTGATTATGTTCTTTGTGAATTGTTTATATTATAAATAAGGAAGAAACAACGGAATTAATTCGTTAAAAATTAAACAGCTTGCTATTTTTACTGGCGTACTTTATTTATACATTTTATTCACTCATCCACACACCATGATGCTAATTTGAATCAGAGAACTTTTACCTCTGATCCAGTACCTCCAGTGGTATTTTCATGGCTTGGAGATCTTGGACGTAATGAAAGATTTATACGTGCACAAACCATCATATACACGGAAATTCATAGCACACTTGAGGACCCAAAATATGCTAATCCAATGCTCTACTATGCTATCCTTACCATACACTACACTGCGCTCTGCGTAATTGGTTTCAAAATAATCAAGTTGGGTATTTTAATTAAACACGGAAGCATGAATCAATTCATTTCGTGTGTAAAAAAACTTTTTTATATATGATACAATCTATCTCTTAAAGCAATTAATTTTATTGCAATAAAATTAGATGTCCACAAAAAAAACAGAGTTCACTTGAAGCACATTTCAAGCTTTTTGAAGAAATAATTCATTTTCTAGACTCTCAACTCAGAAACAAATGGGTTTGTTGTTACACGTGACACGTTTGTGTCTGTCTTAGGCTCGCAAGATTCCCAATGATATTACGCATACGTAGCACATGCCATTTTTGTTTAATAAAACTGTTTTTGCATCACCGCAGTCTTGTATTTTCTTTTTGTTTAAATTTCACCCATATTTTTGACTGGTTGAAACTTTCGATTCTGAAATTCTAAGCAAATTTCGTCTAGTAATATGTTACACTGACTGGTAACCAGATAGCTGTTGAATCATCAATAATTTTTAATTTTTGTCTTTAATGAAATCAGTCCAAAAATACGCGTATTTACAGAATTTTGCATTTGAAATTCAAGTCGAAAAGAAATTTGACCTACGCCTCCTGAGAAAACATCATTAGAAGTCCTAACTTTTTTTTCTTTGTGAAATGTTGGTGCTTACTGAGTTTTGTTTGAAGAAAACAAAGGCTTTGATAAGGATCCTTTGAACTGAGTGGTTGGATGTTTATAAAAATATATATATATGTAACTTTTTCTTCTGTAAAGAAAGTCAAAATTTGATACGCCTTGATTGTTATGCTTTAAGATAGCTTAGATTGTCTGTAAGCTGACACATTTTAAATGTTTTATAAATAATTAGTTATTTTTAACCTTTTGGAATCAATTATGTTTCATCAAATTTATTAGTTCTAAAAGAACAAAGATCCTCTTGTGCGATTTTTATGAGAAGGGACAAAACGCCACATACTTTCTATTATATGAAAAAGAGACATAAAATATTCTGTAGTGCTATTTGAAAGGTGGCAAACACTATATTTTCTCTACAGCTTGAAAAAGCATAAATGATTCTCTAGTGCGATTTGTATGAAAAAGTGATAAATGCCATGTGTTTTGAACTGTATAAAAAAAAGCATCTTTATTATAAGCTAGCCATAAAGATATGAAAATTGTTATACTTTACAAAAATGAGAAGAATTTAAGAAACAATTAGATCGGTAGAATTTAAATAACAATTAACTAAATCATTATAAATATTTAAGATTTTATACAGAGATCGATAATTTCCTAAAACTTCGGTTAAACGAAATTTTAATTAATGGGAATATTCGGAAATGAAACGCCATTTACTACTAGCAACTAAAACTTTAAATTATTTAGAGAGAAATTCTATACAATTAGATAGTAATTTCACTAATCTAAAATCTTGAAATTAATCAGCAGAGTCAAATTAACAATACATTTTTTCTTCCTTTTCATCATTGGGTCATGTATGAATTGTGAATTTATGACAGTATTATGACAATTGCATGAAATGAAATTGCATAGTAAATGAACTCGTAAATTTCCTATTCATATTTACCTTCTAATATTTCATATTTGAATGTCATAGCATGAATCTGTTCTATTATCTATACCAGTTCAATCAAATTCTCTAAACATTTGAATATTCTTCGATAGTTAAAGTTGAGCAGATTAAATTTTATCGTTTTTAAAGTTCATGAATATATTCATTTCATAGTTTTGTTCGTATTTGTGCTAATAATACAGTACAACAACGTTTCTTAACCCTGCACAGGTCGCACGGATTACAATAGTAACTTTAAGTGAGCTTGATGTTTAAAAAATAATTAAGAAGAAGTGCCTTGTTATGTTTAAAGCTGATTAAAGAATTTTGATTAATTATTTTGGAGTTTTATTTTGATTTGAAAATGGACTACAATTGTAATCCGCGCGACCTTTTACGTGACTTTATAGAGCGCCACCGGTGCAGGGTTAAAGGCTATGTACAGTCGTGAACAAAAAAGAATGGAACATCTCTGAAACTTTGTTATTTATCGTTGAATCTTCGCAAAATCGGCATCGATGGAAATGGCTCGAGGTGGCAAGTTTCTTGAGATAGTTAAACTGATTCATGGAACTGAAATTTCAAAATCCAGCACTAAGAAAAATATAAATGAAAACTTTTCTTTGTAAAAAACGGACTACTCACCTAAAAGTTTGTTTAAATACAATAATGTAATTTTGTACTAGTTTGTTTAAATATAATAGTTTTTGCATGCTCCATTTGTAATAGGAATTGGATAGAAAGCTCTATAAATATTAATTATTTAACCCTTTGTAATCCGATGTCTCCTCTCATGCATCAATCAATACAGTACATCCTTTTATCGTTTTATTTAATTATTTTCTTAAATTTTGATTGACAAAAATATTTAAGAGTGGTAAAAATATGTAGAATAATTTTCCTGGAAAGGTCAGCTTAAAAAACTCATATATATTAATTTTTCGGAGAAATAAACAAATTTTCTTATTCGGCAAATATTTATGCATCGAATTACTTTTAGAAGCGTTAAGGGCTAGAATATAATTTTAATTATTTTCATTTTTTTTATTTACTTTATTTACTTTTCTCTCACTTTTTGCGAGCATTAAGTTATTTTACTTTAAATGTATAATTTATTTAAAATCAATATATCAAAATATACATTCTTTTTTTCCTGACTTAAAATTAATATTTGAAATTGAAGAATAGTTTATATCGTATTGTTAAATACATATTTCATAGTAATATCTAAGCTATACTAAATAGCGTAGTTAAAAATAGAAATGTCAACATTGTTTCCACAATTGTTGTGCAATTTTGCACAACATTCTTTTAATGAAAAAGTATTATAATTAATATTTTGAAATAAAACCTAAAATTAAATCATTTATAAAACAATAACTTATTTTCGAGCCAGAATTTTGCAGTGTCTGGGAGTTTTAAAACTTCGGTACCTTTTGAATATTATTACATATTATATAACATTATTTTTACGTATTCGTTATTCCTCGGTATTCAGAATATAGCTTTATATTTCACAATTTTATGCAATACTTTGTGCTAATTTGGATTTCCAGCTTGAAAATCCACATAAGCTTGATTGGAATGAAAAAAGATATAAATTAGTAATAAGATCACGCAGTCTTTACATACAATTTACTTGATTCAAATTAATGTTAATCTTTTTTTAACATCATAGAGTAGTCTTTTTTTAACATTAGATTTACTTTGAATCTGACAGTATTATATCATTTTACACAATTTTTTGGTATCTTATGTTCTGTAATTTAGAACCCAATACAATATTACTAATATTACTTTGATTTATAATACTGTAAATAAGTGAAAAGTTTATTTGAAGAGTAAACAATTTTCTTTATTTTTCTGATAATTAAATTTTGATGATATACTTAAAAGAATTGGTTCAATTATAATCATTAAATTAAATTAGCAGATAATCCTTAAATTTTGAACTTAATCCATGTATGAAGTTCAAATTGTAGACTTTATTTTATTTACAGTATTAATTTAACTAACAAATTTTGTGCAAAGCCGATGCTTGACAGTGCTTCGAACCTTGAGTCAAATGATCTGGCAGATTTAGAGACAACACGATATAGTAAATGTTTGATTTAATTAGCCTTATTTAACAGTGGAAGATTTGAATATATATGTTAATGACGACAGATATAGCAGTTGTTGCTGTAGAACCACTGTGTTATCAAATCGATAGAATTATGTTAAAAATAAGGGATTAATTTTTCGTGGTCTAGGCATCGAATATTCCAAGAATACAATTGTTTTGCCTTGTGCCATTCCTATTTTATAATTTCATAAAATTGAATAATATTGATGTGCCACATTTTACTGAAAGAGTTTTGCTATCTCAAAAATATATTAATAAAAGAAAATTAAGAAAATATAATCTTATTGTAACAAGAGCAAAAAAAATGGGAGATATTTTTTAAAGTTTGGTAATATCACCAAATATACCGTCGCTTTCGACCTATATACACATATTTTTTTGGCTATGTATGCAAAAATATCTTATAAAAAAATTGGTACTCTGCATTAACGAATATTTAGATAGTATTAAAAGCAATTGTAAAGTTGGCAAAAAAAATCGAATACCTCTATAGAATTTTTATTTATTATTGCAACTTCGTAAACTTAATGTCAATGGAAAGGCTAGAAGGGAAAAGTTTATTCCAACCAGTAAACTAATTTAAAAAGTTAATTAATATAGTTAATAACACAGTTAAGTATAGTTAATGATAAAAAATAACATAGTTAATGGTAGTTACTTACTATTATTTTGGAATTTACTTTAGTAAAATTAAGTTCTTACTCATTTTTTATGGTATTCCGAAAATAATTTTGGAAGTTATAACATTTTGAAAAATGATCATTCCAACATTAAATTAATGTTCGGAACTTCCGTCGAATCTAGGAAAACAAATGCATGTATCTTGAAAGAATTTTCACACAAAGACATAATCGTATTCATACGAAAAAAAGAGAAAAAGAAAGAAAATCACTAAATAAATGCATATGTTCAAATACACGAATTTGATAATTTTCATGACTTTTTAAACAAGTCTCATTTATGAGATGGATTTCGGACTCAATAAAAGTTATTTCTTGGGTTTCTAAGTTTAAAGCTTCCTTGGCTAGTGTATCTGTTTTTTTCGTTTCCAGTATACCTTTGATATGCTCTGATCTAAATCATTTCAACACAAAGTTTGGCAGCTTTTTTCTCATGTCCACTATTTTTTTATTTCACCAACAGAATTTAGTCCTGTTAAAGCAGATCTAGAGATCGAAATTATTTTTCCCTTTTTATATTGCATTTAGCTTTAAACTCCAGAGCATTTCTGATTGTCATTACTTATGCCATAAAAACTGTTGCATTGTCATTCAGTCTAAGTCTTCGATATTCTTTTTCTTGTTCATTTTCATAATATGCAAAAACACAATCCCCTTTTTCCCCATTTTTAATCCATAACTGATCTATTGATGCATGATTTGATTATGGGAGACATTTTCTAAAATAAAGAAAGAAACTGAATCCATTGAGCCATTTCCTGATAGTAAATTTAATGTCATAATAAAGACAGACTTAATCTCTCAAAATCTGAGTTCTTATCGTCACTACTACAACGGCTGCAGTAATTTGGCAGTAAGGTCTCGTTTTCGGGACCAAAGGGTTTCAGGTTTGAGACCCGATTCCCCCAAAGAGCCGTCGTGTAAGCGAGTCCTGTGCACGTCCTCCCTGATGTGATGTGGAGATGGAGGTGCCAGCTCAGATGTGGCCGTGGTTCAAAATTGCGGAGAGAGCCATCCAAAACAGCCTAAGGTTGCTTTAAACACTGGACGTTAATATAACTAAGCTGAACTAAACTATCACCACTACTACAACGTGAATTTAGTATTTTTACTGATTCTATGGTGTAATCCTTGGTGAATTATTTGGCGATGAATACATGGAATACTTTATTTATATCCAAAAATCGAATTTGAGTTTTAGGCATGTTTTTCTCAACGAATTTTTTACAACATAGGACCATAAATTTAAATTTAATTCTTCAATAATGAGACAGATTATTATGTGAAAAAAATATTATTAACTTAAGTAAGAAGAGGAAATAATTTATTCCTATACGCGAAAATACATTTGATTTTTTCCTATGACTTTTTGCGATTCTAAATTTGAATACATATTAAAAGTATTTATTCGTTTAAAACTAGAAAAGTAGTGAAAAAAATATATAAATTTATTCAACACAGATAATTTAGAATATGCAGACTGCATAAAAAAAATAATTTTCTTTTCTTTTCATATTCAAATCTGTTATAAACTTCAATGTTTTAAAAATCAAATGTATGATTATTATGCAGATAAAAAGGTCTGAGCCGAAATTATAATTTAAAATCTTGATATTTTTATAAAGTTCTTAGAATCCGAAAAGAAAAATTTTCCAAAAACGAAATATAATTTTTCTTGGACTTATTGATCATAAAAACGATAAACGTTCTGTGAAAATGTTTTTATAGCTATAATCTGATCTGATAAAAAAAGAAAAATACAGCCTTTGCAAAATAAACACAAAAAAAGAAAGAAACGAAATGGAGTATGCTAGAGGAAAGACGCTTTACATTTGCACAGATCGTTCAAGATTTCCTCATTTGAACGAGGGAAAACTATTGATTATGAGAAATAAAATGTCGTCTCAAGTAAGGTAAAAGCATTTTTTATTCGCTACTCAAACGTTATCTTGCTTCAGAATCATATTTTACATAGCAGAGGAAAATGAATTCACTAGAATATCTTTCCTTCATCTTGACAGGGATTTCGGAATCAAAAACAAGATGGTATAAAACGAATGTATCCAAACCTAGATTTTTAAATTTTATTCTATAATAAACATTTGTAATTTTTTTGTACGAAAGAAATAAATTTCCGGGATTTCAGTTTTTAAGAAAGGTTATAGTTATACATAAAATGGTATCGTGCAGTATCATTTTCTTTTTAATTTCTAATATATAAAGTGGTTATAGTTGAAGTTCCACTTTGAAATAAATAGTCATATAAGAAGAACTATTGGATTAAATGCTATAAAACTTGGTAATAGTTTAAGGGAGGTACTGGGAAACTCCCCAAAAAAATTTTCCAAAACTCTTCATCAAGAGTATAATGTTTCAATATTGTTAAGCATAATAGGGCATAAAGACACCACTTTAAAATGTGTTTAATCGTTTCTGAAACATGTTACAAAGCATGTTCAATGGGGTGTCCACCATTTCTAAAAGCAAGTTAAATAGTATTGCTGTATTCTCAATAGTTGCTCTTAGCATATGGGAAGGAATGTTTCGTTATATCGGCGTATTGCATCGTTTAGTTCCACCAATTTGTTTATGTTATCACCTTAAATATGTTTTTGAGATAACACATTGAAGTGTCTTTGTAACACATCTCAAAAACGATTAAATACATTGGTGACTCTGATGGCGAGTTTTTGAACTTTTTTTTTTTGACTGAAAAGAATTTTCCGGCATCTCCTTTTTAAATTATTACCAGGTATGATAACATTTGGTCCAGTAGTTTCCTTATATAATCATTTCAAAGTGGAACTGTAATTATAACCACTCTGTATAGTCAGCATACTATCTGTAAATTTTGTTAAGTATAATTTTTTTTAAAAAAGACTTTCAAAAGGCTCTATAGCTGCGCTTACAAGTGACAAATTCCGCTAGCAGTTATTCCTGAAGATGCGTACACTCAATAAGAAAATATTTTTCAAATTTATTAATAAGCTACAATTAAAAAATATTCAAAATTTTATTGTTTTATCTCAATAACTTTGAAGAATATCTTTACATAAAAGCCATTTTATATTATCTTTAAAAAAAGGATACTTTTAGTGTTACTATATTTCTATACAATTTTTGGCCATAATTTCAATAAACTAAAAAGTGTTTTAAAATCTTATTTACAATGCATTTCATTATTTTATTACTGTATGCTACTTTCTGTAGTTTGTGCTGTTATAAGCTTCATATACTGTTGTTAATATTTTAAGGCAAATGGTATTCCTAGATTTGCATTTATGTTATTATCAATAATAGAATTGTAAGGATTTAAGTTGTAATAAAATGAATTAGTTCAATTTCTTTTATTTATTTCAGTAAAGAATATATTAATATCATTCATTCTTGAATGATTCTTCATGAGAAACCGTTATTATAAGCATTATATGTTTATCTTTAAAGAGCAAAACATTTCGAGCTAGCAATCCGCTGTCTTCCGTTTACGTTTAGTTATTCATGGTGGCCTAATTTACTGTCTCTGGTTGACGTTCATATTCAAAAATTCCTTCATCTGAAGATATCCTACGAATATGCAGAATCGAGGCACAAAACATTTGGAGAACATCTGAAAACGTTCTTTTTACTTATGTGGTTAAGAAATTTTGATATGGGGAATGGACACCAGCTTAAGTATCGTACTCATCGTTCGACAGAGACTCAGGATTTCGTATTCTACAAAGAAAAGAAATCGATCTTTTAAGCAGGATATTTTAACATTTCAAAATTGCAATTCAACGACTTTCGTGTACATTTAGTGATGATTTGACAGTAAAAGTGCCTCAAATTCTAAATGGAGGGATATCCTGGTTGGTCGGACCTTAGATTCGCATCCTTTGGATTGTAAGTTCGAACCAAGCAGGCAGGAGACTCCCCTTGTGGGTGGTGGCTGGCGCATGTATAAATTTCTCGGGGCCACAAAATCCTTCAAGTCGAGACAATAATGCTAAGGGTTCTGAATCAAAGGTTATTGTTCTCTGATTCAGGTCTAAATTACAATCTGTTGTTGAATGATTGAAGTCCGCCCTGAAAAAGAGTTGCAGCGCATGAGTAAGCTAAGATGTACTCTTAACCCTAAATAGTCATAGGTATGTCCGCAGCTACTTCAACGGGCTTATCTATGGCGCCATAAGGCACAACAACAACAGATTTTAAATCTGATTTCATAATAGAATTCATCTGGCATAGTTGAGTTGAGCAGGCAACAATATTCATAATAGAATACTATTGCCTGCTGATCCGAAGATAGTAAATTTTTCCGTAGTTCAAAATTGCATAGTTTGTCCCAAAACAGTCCCACTTCTGTTCGTATACTTGACTCCATACACTTCTAAGTGCTATTTATTTTCATTATCGTAAAAAACAAATATATTTGAATATAATTAATTAAATCTAATTAAAATATAAATATAATTAATTAACCTAAAATGATCAATTAAGGCTAAATTAATCCTTAAAGCCTGCGTTCTTCAGTAAAATTATTCTCATTGCTGTCCAACGAATTTCATTAATAATATCTTTACAGCTTCTCCACTAAAACTTTTTTGAGACCAAACATTTCTTTAAAATAATACAACATCAGGCTAAGAGAAAATTTAGCGAATGTCGTGTCTGTTTTGATAAATATAAAATTATTTTATCAAAATGTATATGTGTTTAATTCAGGAAGTGATAACATAGTTGGTAGGGCACTGGATTTGCGTCTTTTGGGTTGCGAGTTCGAATCCCACCGGCCGAAGACTTTCCGTGTACATAGTAGCTGGTGCACGCATTAATCCGTCGTAGCCGCCAAGTCGTGAAAGTTGAGACAATACCACTGGAGGGTAATTTGCTATTGCCTACGTCTAAATTCCAATTAGTGATTGAAGTGTATGAATGGAGTGTCAAGCTCTGTGATGCATGAAAGGCTAAGACGCGCTTTAAGCTGCAAAGGACACTACTGAAATAAGAGGCGTTAAAATGCGGCTTAAAATCGCTGACTTTGTCTACGACAACTGCAATAAGCGACAAAATTTAATTTATATATATTGTATAAATAAATTAATTATATATATATATATACACTGATGGGAAAAAAATCTCAACACCAAGAAAAAATTACTATTCAGTAATGAAATTTTAGGAATACATTTGTCTAGGTAACATATTTAATTGATTAAAGTTTTAAGATCACAGGTAGAGCCATTGGCGAGAAGAGCCATTTCAAATGTGAAATGTTGGTACATTAGTAACCGGTGTAACCGCCAGAATTTTGAATGCAAGCATGCAAACGTGCATGCATTGTGTCGTACAGGTGTCGGATATCAGTTTGTAGGATGGAGTTCCATGCCTGTTGCACTTGGGCGGTCAATGCAGGGACGGTTTATGCTGGTTGAGGATGAAGCTGGAGTTGTCGTCCAATGATGCCCCATACATGCTAGATTGGAGAAAGATCTGGTGATCTAGCAGGCCAAGGCAACATGTCGACACTCTGTAGAGCATGTTGGGTTACAAAAGCGGTATGACGGCGAAACACCCCCTTGAATGCTGTTCATGAATGGCAGCACAACAGGTTGTATCACTAGACTGACGTACAAATTTGCAGTCAGAGTGCGTGGGATAACCACGAGAGTGCTCCTGCTGTCATACGAAATTGCTCCCCAAACCATAACTCCAGGAGTAAGCCCTGTGTGTCTAGGCCGCAGACAGGTCACTAGCAGGCGTTCACCTGGCCTCCTTCTAACCAACAAACGGCTATCACTGCGACCAAGGTAGAACCAGCTTTCACCAGAAAACACAACAGATCTCCACTCCGTCCTCCAATGAGCTCTAGCTTGACACTACTCACGTCGCAAACGGCAGTGGTTTGGAGTCAGTGGAATGCACTGTACAGGGCGTCTGGCTCGGAGCTGTCCTTGAAGTAACCGATTTGTAACAGTTCGTTGTGTCACTGTGGTGCCAACTACAGCTCGAATTTCGGCTGCAGACGCAGCACGATTAGCCACAGCCATACGCCGAATACGAAGGTCTTCCCTCTCAGTAGTACCACGTGGCCGCCCGGAACCTGGTCTTCTTGAGGCAGTACCTTCCCTTGACCACTGCCGCCAATACTCATGCACAGTGTATACATTCCTACCAAGTCTTTCAGCAATATCGCGGAAAGAAAACCCACCTTCTCGTAGCCCTACAACACGACCTCGTTCAAACTCAGTGAGCTGTTGATAATGGCTTCTTGGTCTTCTCAGAGGCATCCTTGACTAACATTAACCCACTACGTCAAATCTCAACTGTAAATAAAGATCACGAACCTTACAGCGCTTATTTAAAGCAAGCCTCATTTGCATGTTCATAGTGTCGCTACTAGCGCCACACTTACGCGCGTATCTCGAAATTTGAATCGACGTCATCTTTCAAATGTATAAACACGGATACCAAATTTCGTTTATCTAGCACATTTATCCTTCCTAGTGTTGGGATTTTTTTTCCATCAGTGTATATAACCTTGATTCGATTTTTTTTCCAAGAAAGAATAAATTTAATTATAAATATTGCTTAATAAAAAAACTTCTGAAGTCAAAGTCATTTTAAAAACTCAAAAAAAATTTAACATTCCTTAATTTAGATCACTTTAATCCTATAGAAAACTCAATTAAAAACGTTAAATATAAAAATGCAGTTCCTTATCCCTCCGTTCAGCTTCAAATCTGTCTTATTTTAAAAGGAAAGTAAGTTCCTAGATTTTTTTATAGTTTTTTTTCTTTTATTTTCTTGCTTCGTTTACTTTTTTGCAAACAGATAGTTAAACTTGAAAATACTTCCATGAAATGTATTTGATTTTTAAAATATAAGAATGCAAGAAAAATCTTATTGTGATTTTTTTTGTTTGTTTTTTCAAATTTTAAAATTTTAGATTCGAATAACAACTTTAATGCTGTAATATCTCGGAAAATTAAAAAAAAGGCACACGAAACTCAGGAAAAAAATAATATTTACGATTTATTATGTTGTGAATTAGAAATTACTGATTCCAAATATTTCTTCGGACTTCTGTGATTTGAATTTATGAGATTACATATCCCATATTACTTTGCCTATTAATAAAGCAATCCAAGATTAAAAGAGTTATAAATAGTTTCAAAAAAATTTGATGCTATTCATCATTTAATAACATTCTCATACCACGTTGTGTGAATTCGATTATGTATTTGTATAAATTACAAACTCTGTAAATAAATTATAGTCGAAACTCTGCTGTTTTAGAAAACTGCAAAAAGCAATTTTTCACTAAGAGATTACTATTTTGTCAAAATCGAAACGTGAGAAAATTGCTAAAATTTCTGAAAGAATCTGTAGTTCCCATCTTCCAACTGCAAGATTACATTCATAGGTGGCACGTTTTCCATTTCAAATTGTGTTCCATTACATTTATTCTTCTATTCCGAATGTCTGCAGTGAAATAAAATGCATATTTATTTTTTTTTTGAATATCCCGATAACTTTTTGAAGTATATTTCCAAATGTTTTACTTACTTCCACATTTTTTTTTTATTTAAAAAGAAATTTTGCACTTTATATCCTTATTTTGGAAAATAGCAAAAACTGATTCTCTTCGGCTGATAAGCCTTTCCATATGCCTTAGAAACAATCATATTTTGCATCGGGCTTCATCTGATAAGAAATCTCAAATATTTTTTTAATTCACACTTTTGGAATTCCGAGACAATATCATGCATTATTCTTCAAAAAATTAAGACCTGATTATTTGAAGTTTTCTTTCTTACAGGAAATTTCTCTTTAAAGCAAAATATAAAAAGTCCAAATCTTAATTTCTTAGTTATAAAAAAAAATCTTAGATGTGAGTAGAAATTCTAAAATATATATAGTTAGAAAATAAAAGTTAGTAATCATATCTGAGAACTAATCTTTCCTAGTTTTCAAGAAAGAACGATCTAAAAAAATAATTTCAAATTCTTTCTTTTGACTTTTTTACTTTCCTATTATTACTATAATATCATTTATTTTTATTTATTTAATATGAATTCTAACTGCCGTTATGTTAATTGAAAATAAGCATATTGTCAGTTTTAGTAATTTGGTTTTAGTTAAGATTATTTATATTGACGTCCCGTTTTGAAACAACACAATTGCTATTCTGGAACGGACCTTGTAATTTTGAACCGCTATCAGTTGACGTGTACGACACCTGAGCTGACTACCTTCTCTCCAAACTTCCACACCACACCAGCTGGAGGATGTTTGTCCCTGACGAATTTAGCTTGCACCATACCAGCTTACAAGATGATTCTTCGGTAGAATTGGGCCTCTAGACCTGCAACCCTCCGGTTCTGAAGCCGAGACCTTACAGCCAGGCCACCGCTGCCTGTTTTAGTATTTTGGAAAAGACACACAAATGTAATTTAAATAGAAATATAAGTGAAAAAAAAATATCAATTTGTATAAAATTTTAACGTAATATGTAATATCACTATTTATAAACATACACATAAAAAGAAATGTGTGTGTGTGTGTGTGTGTGTGTGTGTGTGTGTGTGTGTGTGTGTGTGTATGTGTGTGTGTGTGTGTGTGTGTGTGTGTGTGTGTGTGTGTGTGTGTGTGTGTGTTTGCAAAATTATTTCCGACTAGAAAAGTTTTAGAAATACTTTTATAACAAAAGAAAATGAAACAGTAAGCTATACTTTTCAGTTGCTATTTACAGCTTGTAAAAGTTGTCTCAAAATTAACTCATTGAATTGAATTGAATTGAATTCGCCATCATTCCTGCAGTAAATTCTTGGAAACCCTACTAAAAAACTATTTGACAGCTAATAGTTTAGAATTAGGAAAAATGGAACGTTACACTATAGAATAACGTGTTAACGAAAGATTTGAATTAAATAAAAAAACACGACATTTTAAATTGTTAGATTTCAATGAATTATAAATTTCGTAGGAGTTATGCATGAAATAACACATAGATAAACTGCCTTCGCGGCATTGCTGGCTCATATGCAAGCTTTTATCGAAATTTTTATGACAATTTTACATAAATGTGTCTGAATTTCGTTTATGCAGTGTTGAAATTCCTCCTTCAATGCATACGTGCTTGTGGACTTATTGGCATCGATTTCCCACTTCAAATAATCCATAAAAAGAAATCCAAGTTAGTTAAATCACGTGATTTTGGGAGCCAATTTACAAATTTCTGATCTGTGGCCGTCAAACTTTAATTAATTTTGAAATACTTTCGAACAATAGAAACGCATTGATCTATCGTGTAAATCTTCATCTACAAGAATAAAAGTGAAGTTTTGCCTGTATGTCTGTTATACGTTGCCGTACCACCCATCGATTGCGATGAATCTTTGAAGACTTATTACTTGCATTTATTTGTTTCTGCTGAAGATAGAAAAACAAAAAATATTGCCAACCCTAAAGTCTTGAATAATAAAGTTTAAAAAATAGAATTAATATTATTTACGCTTCACCTCTACATATAACTCAATTTCAATGAATGTATTCATTTCCGATACGAAAATAAATATTATTCTTTCTATCATTCCTAATTAAAAAAGACAATTATTTTAAATCTTAAACGATATTTCCAAAATTATTTCTTCTGCGGCAGCAACGTGCCGTGTGCCAGCTAGTTTTCTATAAACCTAAGCTATCAAATATCGAATGGTTTTTCTTACAGGGTTTTGAACAGTTTACTGCTGGAATGGGAGCAAACTGAAATCTTTCTTTAGTTTTGGAAGCCCTTTACAAACAACCCATAAAACCAATTTATTCTTCAGAGAAATTGGATGTTTCGTCCCTCTCAAAGGCATTTCCAAACAAAAATATAATTTTTTTCTACATTAAAGAATTTTTAAATCATCTATCTTTTATCTCGACACATAAAATAGAAAAAAAAGATTAAAAACTGTAATTTTTGTCATGTTTTTGTCTCGACTGTGTTAAATTCTAATTCTATTTTGTTTACTATACGACATGGCTATATACAAAATGAGCCATAATCAGTGGTGCAGTGACTGGGCATATGAGAAAGAAGTATAAAGGACAAGATAATTAAACCTAAGTGTGTTTTTGCTTTTTTTTAAACCGGCATTTATAAGAAATATGACAAAGGGGAAAAAATGTCACTTTATGCCCCAGGGTCCATTATGTTAGTATATGCCAATGTTGAGGCAAAATACATCCGAATAATTTTCTTGTCTATTTTACTTATAAAAATAGTTTTATTACGTTTTTCTAACGTAATCCAATAATCATGAAAAGTTCAACCAATGGCATAATGAAACAGGATTCGGCTTCAAGTGACGTTTTGAATCTAAATAGTACGACTTTGATATGAGTTGTACATTAAATCGACTGTACTATTCAATGAGCATGCTTGGTGTATTTTCTGGTGAAAAAATTACTTTCGTGTCATTTAGCAGTTATAGCAGGTTAGTGGGAAAGCCCATTTACCACGACAAGATCGTAACTCATTGGATGGGAAAAATTGGTTTTTAATTACTTTTAGGCCAAAAGCTATATAAAAAACACATTATAATTTTATTTTTAATTCTCCTTCGATCAAAAATCGCATATAGAGAAATGCTGAAAAAGTATGTTGATTATCGCTAGACTAGCGTAAAATATGTTCATTGTGCTGCTCACTATTTTCCATCACAATTTGAAACCGGTAAACAACATGTTCCACTATAGATCGTAATATTTCAGGGATCACGCTGAGAATGTGTTTCGATTCCATGCCGTTAATTCAGCTTAATTTGTAATCTGGGCCACTGGACATTTTTAAGACAATCCGGCTGCTGGAAGTAACAAGATTTGATGATCTTGCAGGTCATGCTATTAGAAAATGACAGCCGAAAATTTTAACATTTCCGAAATGCTTCACAGGCAATTGCATCACTGGCTATGCAATGTGCGAAAAATCATAAAACTAAAGGGATTCTATCGAAACATGCAAACTGTTGACAGGGTTCAGCAAAAGTGTCTCATATAGTTTACCATTGATGATACAGGTAACGGGACGAAAAGAAATGCACTGATAATAAAAGATACCTTCAATTTGCACCACAACTTACCTTTACAGAAGTAGTGTGCGAATAGGTGGAATAAAATGAATAGAAATGTGCATGTGCGATTGGATTTCCCGTTGCCCATATCCTGCAATTTTATGTGCTGACAAAGCCTTGAAAATAGAAATGGATTTTGGCGCTTCAAAAAATACTTCATTGTCCATTTCTATGTGAGAAAGAAATTCTAGAGCAAAAGATCCTTACTATCAAGTCAACAAAAAGCAACCCTCAACAAGGGTAATTTTATTTGGATAGCAATTAAGAATATTGCCTTAAATTTTATGGACTATGTTCACATGCATGTTTAAAAATCGCTCATTTACCCACCCACTGCAGTTCACACACTACTGCGCGCGTCTTGTAGTGTTGTGACAACATCTTCTGTTGACGTCGAAGCAACTGATTTCTTGAGGAGAAGTTTCCAGTATGTTGGCTGACTCTCACCACCCCTGTGAGTACAGAAAAAAGTTAGGGATGGCTTTTCCCATCAATGACGGATGTACTTTTTTTAGAAAAAGACTGTACCATGCCTGGTGGGAGCCCATAGGACTCAGTTCCTGCCAGTGTTGTTATTGAGGTGATTCGATCATGATTGGAGCGTCGGAGTAACCAGTTTTTGGTTTTGTGGTTAAACAATTTTTCAAACCCTTGAGAGTCACTCGGATTGCAACTAAACGATCGCAATTTCTTTCTTTTCCGTGATTGCTAGCTCACAATCGTGGTTCCTGTGAAAAAGTTTCACAAGCATAAAGCGATCTCTCATTAAGAGACTCAATGGCAAGTTTCTGAGATGCAGTATGAGGAGAAGGCCGTGTACTTTTTTTATAACAAATGTATTGTAATGGGCACATGAGTATCGCTTAATTTGTACATTGAGCAGCTTACATCGCCTTCTATTGATAGATATACTTTCGAACCGTTTCTTCCTTCTTCAACCAATTTGAATTCATTCTGTATTGTGACTATTTTTACAGCACTTTAAAAGTGGGACATTAATTACAAGGGGTAATCCAAAAAATGTTTATAAGTCAAAGGAAAAAGGCTTTGTTAAGAATACACTCAGGATACAAATGGTAATTAAAAGAACATATGTGGAGATCACTTTTCTACCTAATCACCAAACCTATTAAAGTATTCATCACACCACTGGACCAATTTGTTTAAACCGTCTTGGTAGTAATCAGGTCTTTGGCTATTGAGGCAGTTCTCGGTACATTTTTGCATATCACTGACAACACAATAATATGAACCTTGATAAGTGTTTCTTCAATTCCGTGGAACGGAACTATTCAATAGGAGCCAAATTGCGGATGTATGGGGGGTGATAACTCCGGATCTGCCACCTATAAATTTCCAGTAATATCTCTGTCCGCTTCAAAAAATGATACCATTTTTTCACTTGTTTTCTATTCATTGCTTTGCTTCCCTACACTTCAACGATTTGTCTGTGAAAGTCCTATGGGTACACATTCCTGGCCCACAGAAATCGTATAATGGCTTGCAACTCTGTACGAGACCACTTCTCTAGACGTCTTGTTATTATTATCGTTATTTCGGTCTCATTACAAACATTATCTGCTTGAATGTCCGATCTAAGACAACTAGGGTCATGTGTTCCCAACCTGGGTTGCAATATTCCCATCCACAATTTGTACTTTCCAAATACTGCTGCTGGTATTTTTTTTTTTTTTTTGATCAGCCCTTGTGTAAACACTTTGTATCTCTTAGTTTTTCCGTCAGAAATTATCTGAGCATTGAAATCTGAATATTTATTAATTTTATCGGTTTAACTAAGCACTTTTCTACTCAGATAGAAATATTACAACTATCGAATTATATCTTGAAATATGTGATGGAAATAAAAGGCGTCAGTCACATAAAAAGAGAAATCTGAAAAATAAAATTATTTGATGTTGAAAAGTGAATCAAAGTCACAGCGGGAGATTTCTTCGTTTTTATTCTTTTCATTTGAAAGTAAGTCCTATAAATTATTCTGCCGGATACTTTCCGTTTGAAAGTAAATTCGATAATTTATTCTACGTTTGTGTATTTTCACACTTTAAACTTGTTACTGCTTTTGTTTGCAGTTGACATTTATTATTACTGGAAAGGTTTTTTTTTTCTTTCTTTTAAGTAATGCTGCAATGTTGAATTTTCTAGAATAGCAAAGAAAATACACATAAACAAAGAATTCGATTCTTTTTAGGCACAAGCAGAAAGCTGGAAATGTTTAAAATAAATGAATAAAAACATGAAAGGGGGCAAAAGGAGTAGGGAAAATACATCTCAGTTAAGGAGTAAAATAACACAAATAAAGGAACTTAATAGAAATGTTCTGCACAAGTATATTACATACAATAAAAGAAAGAGAGTTGCAATTTAACATTGGAAGTTTTTCTGAGATAAATCAAAATAAAACATAAAGCAGGATTATAAAAGAAAACTTTTTTGTTGAAATTTCAATAAGCTTAATTAAATTCTCTTTTGAATATCCTTTACCTGTTTTCAATTTAAAGTAAAATTATTTTCTTTAGGTTTCAAGATTTCTAAAAATAAAGGAATGAAATGATT
>JAPMOQ010063627.1:603309-616746 GCA_026543055.1 Argiope trifasciata
AAAAAAAATGAAATAAATAGTAAGTTTGTCAGATATTAAAATATTAGTTTTAAAATCATCAGTCTAGCTGATATTATGTACTAGCTGGAACCCGGCGAGTTGCTACCGCAGAAGAAATAATTTTGGAAATATCGTTCGTAATTTAAAATAACTGTCTTGTTTCATTAGGAATAAGATCTTAAAAATGATATTTATTTCCATATCGTAAATTAATATATTCATTAAAGTTGAATGATATTTAAAAGAGAAATGTAACTAATTTTTATTCTATTCTTTATTTTATTTTCAAGAGCTTTAAGATAAACAATATTTTTTGTTTCATCTTCAGGATACGAACAAACAATAATACATTTTTCAGTAACAGAAATTATAACTGTACTCTGCCTATAACCTTCACGCAGGTACAAGCAATGAATTGACCAAGTTTCATGGAAATCGATTGATTGACTGCAGTGCATAAAGTACGAACAAACAATAACTCATTTTTATATAATAGATTTATGTATTCTTTTAGCCGCGGTAGCCTGGTTGGTAGAGCATCAGTTTCGTAACCGAAAGGTCACGCGTTCTGTCCTCGTCTTGGCCAAAGACCGCCGTGTTGGCTAATGGCAGTTGGGGCACGTTAAATATGTCGAGACTGCAAAGTAACATATGTCCCATAACAAAACGATACCTCTGGGGGTACTGAATCAGGGATGAGTCGGTCTCTGATTTGGATCTGAATTCTGACTTGCTGATGGATGAATGAGTGTATGAATGAATTCGACCACCTCCTAAAAAGGGTTGTGTCGTGTGTGTGAAATAGAAGTCGGACTTCTGCCCTCTGGGTGCTCAGGGGTCTTTAACCTCAGAAGCTACCGCACCCCCTTTCCGTGAAAAACACGGACACGACAACAACATGTATTCTCTTAGGATTGTAATGCTTGGTGTTCTTTGAGAATTGTAAGGGAATAAATTATTTTTTGTATGTTTTGTGAATCGTTTAATATCCGTTCGAAATTCTCAAGATTAATATTAGAAAATGTGATCAAAATATTTTCGTTTAAAATTGATTAAACACAGAAAATATATTTACATCATAAATTTGTTGATATAGTTGATTAATATTTTTTAAGTTAAAATAATACATAAAATTTTTGTACTGTAATATTTCCAGAAAATGCGGTAAAAGAGCTAAAATTTTATTAAATTTGTAATTAAAATTTCAATTTTATAGGAGTGCTTCTCCAAAACCTTTTTCACATATTCTCTAATAAGGTTGTTATCTTAAGGCTTCCATAGCATTTACGTTACCATAGCTAAGAAATACTAACGTCAAACTTGAATTTAGCGCCTTTACTGAATCTGTTGTTTCTCCTTGGGGAGTTAATTTAACAATAATCTTTTTTAACAGATGCGGTAAATAGATCCAAAAATAATTTTTCTATATTACATAATTTTACTATGCCTATAACTATCCCGCAAGTGTAAGTAGTAAATATTCAAAGTTTTATCGCAATCCGATGAATGGTATGGCAGCCCATAAGAGACATGTACACAAACATTCACTTTTATTTATATAGATAATTTGCTCTTGTCAGCTATAGTAGATTAACATTATTAGAAATGTACTTATAACTTAGTTTACTTATAACTTATCTGATGATGGTGATGTATTGTCCGTGTTTCCACCGAAAGAAGGTTGGTTGATTAATTTAGTTTTAATGGCACAAGAGCCAAAAGTAGGCTATACTGCGCCAATCATACGATTTGAGATGACACCTAGTGAGAAGTTAAAATACTTAAGATACATTAAAATTCAAATCAGTAAAGCAGAAGCCATCAAAACATGGATTAGTAAGGTAAAATAAATTTATTGTTAAATAACAGCTATATAAAATGATAAAACCCTATAACCTTTAAAAAGTTAAAGATATTCTGATGGGGAGATTCTACCTCTAATTCTCGTATGTTAAATGTATTTGAGTTAAAACATGTCATGTGATGAGAATTAAAGCTGGTGCACTGAGCTAGGATATGTGCCACAGTAAAATCAACATTACATGAAGGGCATCTAGGTGCTCTCTCACCGAATAATAGATATTTGTGAGCAAAACGAGTATGACCGATGCGAAGACGAGTCAGTTTCACATCAGCACTACTTATGGAGACAATGCACTATGAAGGAATATGCTGTTTAATGAAATGTAACTTATTACGAGTCTCCAGATCCCTAGATTTCTGCCAAAGGGAATGGAAATAATGAGTAATTCTAAGATTCGTATCCCGATAAGGAAATGATGTCTGTGATACACTAGAGGCTGCTTTGGCAGCGCAATCAGCGTCTTCATTGCCTAAAATTCTAACGTGACCAGCAACCCAGCAGAACGAAATTAAAAACCTTTGGCCTGTAGTGTTCGCAAGCAACATAAAATATCTACTGCCACAGTATGCATCCATTTACCAGGGTAGAATAATATCTCCAAAGCATAAATGCTGTCTGTATGCACAATAAATTTAGGGCTATTAGAATCTGCAATTTTCTGAAGAACGCAAACACTTTCTACTAGTTCAGCAGTCAATACCGAGCAAGAATTGTGCATGCAATAGCTATAGATTTTTTGTAAAAATTTAATTTCGCAGCCAACATAATTCTCCGATTTTGATCCATCTGTAAAAATGGACTTGTATGATGAAAACTGGTTCCTGTGAGAGGCAAAAAATTTTTGAAATATGACATATGCTGTAAAAAACTAATTGAATGTACAAAAGACGTTTATGTATGAACACATAAGGACATCCCAAGGTGGAAATACATAGAATTCTATCTGTTTAAGTTATACATCATTAAGACCTGCATCATCAATAATCATTTAAATTCTCTCAAAAGAGGGGAGAATATTGAAGAATATTGAAGGGACCGACATTGTAAAGTCTGAGAGGACCAATGGAAAGTGTCATTTTCAGTAATGGATGATTAAAAACTGTCTGGATCCTAAGATAGTACTGAGCTGAACGCATTTTGCGCCTTAGATGTAGTGGTAGCTGATGGCATATGACGTAGAGACTTCGTTCGGGAGAGGTTCTAAAAGCCAACAACAGATTCTCATGGCAGAGTGAAATACAGTGCCCAGTTTGGGCAAAACAAAGCCGAGCCATACACAGCACATCCTTAATCAATGCTTGATAATATTGTTGCTTGATAGATCCTCAACATACAGGTGCAATCGGTACCCCACGTCGTTGTCGATAGTACTTAAAGGATATTTAGAAGCGATTCGCATTTATTCCGTAACTTCAAAATAAGTGGAAGAAAGGTGCGTTTCTTATCAAATATCGCACCCGGAAATCACATGTCTGCAACAACAGGAATGACCACATCACCAATGTGAATTATAAGATTTGAATGTATACCCGATTTCCGACAGAAGTGGGCACAGCAGTTCTTTTCAGCAGAAAGAGTATGATTATTGTCTTTACACCATGTCACTAATTTATTCACCGCATGTTGCAGCTGTCACTCAATTAATCGAATACTAGATCCCTGACAAGATATCTGGATATCATCAACATACAAAGTGCCTTTAACAGATAGAGGTAATTGGTCTAAAATCTAACTAAGGTAAAAGATAACAAGTGTCACACTGAGTGCGCTTGCCTGGGGGACTCCCTCCGCTTGAATAAAAAGGTTGAAATAATAATTTCCAATATGCATTCTAAAAATGCAAGAGGATGAAAAAATTCTGAATGTAAATTGGCAAATTTTCATAAAAATCAAACTTTAAAAGTAATCGAAGAATGCCATAACATCAGGCTCGATCATAAGTCTTTTCTATATCAAAGAAGACTGAAACAAGTTTTTCGTCTGACAAAGGCATTATGTATTTCAGTTTCCAAAAGCACGAGATTTTCTGTTGTAGACCGGCCCCTTTGGAAACCACTTTTTAAAGGAGGAATGCAATTACGTGTCTGAAATTCATAAATAAAACAGGTGTTGATCATGCCTTCTAGAGTTTTACACATGCAATTTGTTAAAGTAATTGGTCTACAGTTTAGAGGGTTGGTCGAATCTTTACTAGTTTTGACGATCGGAATAACAATAGCTTCATGCCATTGTGAAGGAAGTTTTTTTTCTGCCCTACTGAAAAGGTGTAAACGATTAGGGAGAGAAACTGTGCTCAAATAGCGAAGCATATTATAAGTCACTCCATCAGGTCCTAGGGTAGTAGCACGAACATCGTTTAAAGCCTTCTTCAATTCAAACTTCATGAATGACAAATTATACGGAAGATTCCTGTTTGTTTTAAAATTTAAAAATTTCTGCTCAGAACGTCTCTTAGTCTCACGGAATGCTGGACTATACGAGTCCGCACATGACACTTTCGCAAACAACTTTCCAATGATATTGGCTATATTTGCTGTGGAGGAATATTGAATAATTCCAGTTTTTAATACCGGAAAGGAAAACTCATTGTCCATGTCATACGCAGCTGTAATTTTCTTCAAAATTTTTGTGATAGATGTCAAAGATGTAAATAACGAAATGAATCTTATCTAAGATTCCCACAGATTTTGGCGACGAGTGCGACGGGCATTACTCTGGCAACCTTGAAAACAACTAGATTATATATTGTGGGATACCGACGAAATATATTCCACGGCTATCGTAACATGCTTTATTCCACCACGGTCGACGAAATTTAAGTGGACGCAAAGATTACTTTGGAATAGTATTGTCGGCAGCAAGTATTATACAGTCTGTTACTTTTTGCACCGCTTCTGAAATGTTTTCAAGATTAACCATAGTTTTAGTGGTTTCTTCCAGTCGGGAGAAAGCAACCCAATCTGCTTGTTGGAAGATGGCACACACATTCGTTTGTACAACACATTTACAGAGGGCACATTCACACGCCTCTCAGACGGAACACAGGTGAAGGACAACCATGCCCGAACTATGATTCGAACCCAGGAAGCCCAGATCAGGGGGAAGACGTTCTACCCCTATGAATGCACGCCGGCAGTTTATCGTGTAATTATAGCAATATGAGTCATTTGGCACCGCTAAGATATATGTTGTACTGACGCGATGGATTCCTTCAACAAACCAATAACAGAAATTCTGAAAGCTGATTGACAATTCAAATGCCAAAAGGAAGTTAAAACAAAAGTCAAGGTTTCATAAGTAATTATGCCCAAGATTTCAACTGGTTATCTAGATAACTTTGTTCACTGTAATTGGATTTCCATGGTTTTATATATTTAGTAGGAACTGATATCTGGTCGGAATTTCACCTTGAGACAGTAAAAACTCCGATTTTATCGTAATGACCTCTATTATCATTTTTAAAATTATTAAAAGATCCCGAAAAATTTCATTAATTTTACATTATCAACAAACCGTTATAATGTCACTGCCGTTGCCTCGATAGCCGGTCTATTATTACACATTGTTTCACTATCGTCTGCGTCAAAACGAATGGGATAAATAGTTTGCTTTGAGGAATTTTGCTTTCTCAAATTTTGTTTCCATCTTCAAAGTCGTCAACGAAAACCAATGTGATGAAATGGGCAATTTTATGCAGTCTTTCCTTCTCTATAATACAATTAGAAGTTGTTTGGAATAAAAAGAGCTGAGAGAACAAATTATTGATTTCAAATTTGGGTTGAGCTTTCTCCATTCTCACCTTCACTGCTTCAGCTACAAGTGAATACTGATACTTGTTTGTACCTGTTACATCTAATAAATGACTTTTTCCATTCGCAACGAAACTGTGTATTCAATAAGTATCGGATCTTTCACTCGAGTTTCTAATTGATTTGTTACCTGATTTTGCAGTAAAGGATATATATCACTGAATCTTCAACCCACTTCAAAGGTACAGGGATAAAAAACTGAATGATCGAACTGATTCTACATCAACACTGGCTTAAAACTGGGCCATCACTGACTACGGTCAACCCTTAGAAAGGAAATACCTTCCATCATCGGTGGGAGGAGCCAGATCCCTCCCCCTCATTTCGAGGATGTTAACCAAGTGGTATATTTTGCAGTATTATGAGTAAAAACTTATATTCGTATTTGATGCTTTTGCCTGGTTATTTTATATTTAATGCACTCAGTAACCAATTTCTTTGGTATTAAAACATCGTTTGTTGATATAATATTAGCTTTAAAGAATTACTATGATCAAATTGTACTTTACTTATAACTTTTGTTAATTTTTATTTTGTATCTTAATTAATTATTGTTGAGTTTAATTTTATTTTTTAAACTACTGTTATTAAAAAGTAAAAATTCTCCTAATACTTAAAAGAATAATCACGAATATCTCATTTCATTTTTAAATATTGTGTCTCACGTTTAGTAAGAGGATATATAGAGACGATGTTTCATTAAGAAAATCTCAGATATATTGACTTATGGCAAGTATATCTCAGTTCTCGAAAAAATACGGATTTTAAATCCAATTCCATATATATTTCGATCGGTATACGTGATAGATACTCGTTAATTCGCCTTCAATTTCTTTCTCTCCATAGATGTAGCAAGAATGTTTACAACGTTAATGCTGATTCAGGTATCTTCCTCATCTTCTGAGCAAACTTGTGATATCCCTTCTAAAAAGAGTCAGATGTGATGTCAAAACAAAATATATATCTTAAAACTTCAATTACAACCTTTGATAAAATGTTTTCATAAAGGAAAAATACAATTATATGTTCTCAGAAAAATATTTTTTTTCAATCCTTGAATTCTTATTATTAGCATAATTTTTTTTAAAAAAATGTATTTACATTGAAAATACTTGCATAGTAAACGGTATATTTGAATTGAAACTTTATATTTCATAAATAATTAATTTCATAGAAAACTACTGTTATATAAAAAATTAAAGTCGAAATCCATTTTTTGATCATGTTTGTGTTAAATTGCAGAGATGTAATTTACCATTACTAATAAAAAATATTCATTTTCAAAGCGTATCAATTAATTATTGATGAAAAAGAACATTTAGTTCGCATAACAGGTCTGATGTACCAAGTGCGCTGCATTTTTCTTATCCATGATAATGCTCAGAAATATTTCAAGTCACGATTGCTTACTTAACACAAACACTTCTTAATGTAATGAAGTTGTTTATATCTTCTGCCGATTCACTCATCATTCCAACAGGAAAAGCGGAATTTATCTTATTACAAATCTTATCACGAAACACAGATAAAACAAGACTATTAATTATGGGAAGGAGGAATTACTCTTCAATTATCTTGAATATTTAATCTGCAACCAGGTGATTTTGGTCTTTTATCGCAGTTTTGACCTGATTGATTGCCTTTTGGTGAAACTGCTGTTAATTATAAGTAAATAACTTCAAAGAAGAATTAGATAGCTATAATAATTAATTATTTAATCTATATAATTAACTCAATCATCCAGATCAATTTATTTCTAAAAAGGCATATTCTCTTCTCTCTGTGTTCTTATACATTCTATGTTATTATCTTGGTCTCAAAAACCAAGACCGCGGCTTTTATTTCTTAAATATTGATCATAGATATATACTGTAAACTGCAAAGTTGCGTGAAAAAAGGTGCAAAATGTTATCAAGTCGATTAAAACTTTCAAGGGATTAAACAAAAAAATATTTTTTAAAAAAACTTAAATTCTTATACGGATCAAATACAAAAAATTTCAAGATGAGTAAAATGTGCCCCATTTTCTAATAAGATCATGTGCGAAATTTCACCATTTTATCATAAAAGATAGGAAACTACATAGATGCTGACTTAAAAAACTTTTCGATGGCTGGATATGAGTTCGCAAAGAGGAAAAATCATGCCGAATATTCGCATTTTAGGGGTCAGGCACAAAGAAAGTAATGACCGAATAAATAAATAGTCATTTTGATATTTATTAGTTGAAAAGTATTAAAAATTTGTAGAAATGATAACTGAAAGGAAAGATTACGTAAGGCTTTTTTGCAAGTTCATTAACTATCCTATTTTTATGTTATTATGTTCTGTAATTCACTATGTAAAATGTTAAAGTATTTTTCAGGAAGCATAGATTTAAGAATTTTTATTTAAAGCTAAAAATATGAAACATGTTTTCTTTCCTTATGATGAATTCTTGCTTTGCGTCATCTGTACTGATGCTGCAAGCATTTGCATTTTAATTTTGATCCTTCACCAACATTGTTTTTACATATCTTTGAGACTTTCCGTGATAAAATACTGAAATTTTGCACATGACTTTATTAGAAAATGCGGCACATTTTACTCACTTTGATTTTTTTGTATGGGGTCCTTATAAGAATTTAAGTTTTTTTATATTTTTTTATTTAATCCCTTGAAAATTTTAATCAGCTTCATAAAATTTTGCACCTTTTTTTACTCAGATTTGTAATTTAAAGTATATGTGTATGATCAATATTTAAGAAATAAAAGCCGCCGGCAAGGTTTTTGAGACACCCTGTATACCTTTTTGAAAACGTAAAGCAATGTAGGTAAATTTTAAGGTTTCTCTAGTTACACCTCTTAAAAAAATTACGAATTAATCAGAAAAAAAAAGAATGGAAGATTTTAATGAAAACTGTCGTTTTTAAGATCAACTCCAACCAAAAAATGATCTTATTTATTGTAAAATGGGGTTACATTTTTAATAAAAAAATAGAAAAAATATTAAGGTATAACTTTTATCGTGAATTTTACTATGTATCTCTTAAATAAAAGACAGTTTAGATAATGATAAATTTGTAATGAATTGTGGCAAAATTGAATGTACCATATCCTAATATCTCAGTGATTAACTTTTTATCATCTTCATAATGTTTCCCTTCTCGGCAATTATTTTTGATGGTTTGTAAACTGTCGAAAGACCAGTGTCATTATCATTGTAAAAGGATTGTCTTTTAATATAATTCAAACGTATTTTAAAAGTCTAATTAGAAAAAATAAACTTTGAAGAATAAATTATCAAATTTGTTCATAGCTATTTTTTAAAGATCTTGTTGAATTGTAAATATGAATTTTAATCTACTACTTAACAATTATTGAAATAAAACAGAACAAAGACCTGCATTAAAAATGGAACCAAAGTATCAACGAAACAAAATGGAGTAAAACTCAAATACATATAAGTGATGAATTATTCCGCTAAGCATAGTCGTTTCAATCTTAATTTGCTTGCCATTTGATTTCTTCTATTTCTGAAATTTTAATTTAAAACATGGCATCTTAAATTCGTCGAAATACAAATTATTCTTCGTGAAACTTGTTATACTGAATGTTTAAAATTTTACCACAACAGAACTTGCTTTAATTATATCAGTAACTATCTACATTCACTCTTATTCAAATATTTACGCAACATTCATTTTTGTGCCTAGATTTTTACATTTCTGGTAATGACTCACTACTAATTGAAACTGCAACTTACTTTTCTGCTCACAGTAGAAAAATTATTTCCATATGTTTAAATAGAATTTATCAGACTCATTGAAGAGAGCACGTTTTCACTCTTAAAAGTGGCACGTTCGTATTCTACCATAATTACTCATTATTTAGAAAGTATAAAAAATTACAGTTTAAGCCTAAAATTATCGTTATCATTGAAATAGAATTCGTTCTCATTCTTATTCAGAAAATAAAGAGTGCTACAAAATCAATTATAATTTGAATTTGCCCCCATTCGTGCAATAGAGTGTTGGTAACCCTATTAAGTTACCATTTGGCTGCTGATAGTTTAGGTCTATAAAAATCAAGTGACACATCATAGAATAACGTGTTAAATAAAGATTTGAATTAAATAATTTGCACTCAAATGTCGTCTCTCAGTCAATATTCAAAACAGTGCATCATTTCGATATTTTATATATTTTTTTGTCAAAAATACCAAAAGAACGTTAAAAAGTATACTCATTTTTCAGGGAAACTCAAAACGGTTGCATGTATTTATTCTTTGGCGTAATAAACAGGTCCATGTATTAAGTTAATAAATATGCATAGAATTATCTTTCTGAATTCAAAAGTTGAATTGTAGTATTTTTATTGAATCATAAAATGCACAGGATAATGCATAAAATAACACATATCGCAAATGACATACACGGCTTTATGCACTCTTTCTCCATGACGACTGATGATCTCCATGATGATAAATGTTGCGGAATTTCTTTGATGCAGCTTTGAATATCCTCCTTCAATGCATGAAGGGGGAAATTTAAAGTGCTTGTGGATTTTTTAGCATAGACCTTCAAATAATCTTAAAAAAAAAGAAATCTAATGGCGTTAGAGGATGATGATCTAGGGAGCCAATTATCGCCTTTTCGAATTATGGCCCCCAGATTTTCATTATTTTTGAATTATTGCTCAACTGTGAAAACACGCTGTCCAAACATGTAACGCTCCATTTTTAATAATTATCAGCTGTCAAACGGTTTTAATAAGGATGCCAATGCTTTACTGAAAAAATGGGGGAAAATTCAAATCTTGCTTTAATTTTGGGATATCCTTTACAGCGAAATTTTCTGGCAAGAGAATTCTCTGGTAGTAAAGTAGTATTTTTTTAAAAACTTTCTTCTGAAGATTAAAAAAAAAATTTTCCTTATAATATTAACTACTGATGCATTCAAAGTGTATTCATTTCACAAAAATAAATAAGAGTTTTCAACGCTCAACTTACTCTTTTGAAAAAAAAGCATTGTTTTCTTTATTGTACAGAAGCTTTCTTTATTGTGCAGAAGCTTTCTTTATTGTACAGAAGCTTTCTTTATTGTACATTGTTTACTTTATTGCTCATAGCTAAGCAATAAAATAAAATTCTAATTCCTACTTTTCAAAATTCACAAAAAGAAAAGGGACAGACTATTTATTAACAAAAAGGACAGAGTATTAAAAAAACTGCTACTGAGCCACATAAATAGTGTTATCGTACAATAGACAAAAAAAATGGAATGTTAAAGCTATAATACTTCGTCAAAGTTTTCAAATTCCTTAATCTTTTATGTTTCTTGCGCCAATTGATAAATTGTGAATAAATTAAACACAGCATTCAGCCCAACGGTCTTTTGATTCAAAAATGATCCTTTGAAAACTAATAGCAATCACATTAAAAGTTACATGCCTTTTTATTAATGACGTCACGGAAACCCCAACAACCTTTATTTTGTACATCATAGTCTGTTTTGTACTCAGTCTAACATGATAATGTTTTAGACTGTAATAATGTCTATGCACTGTATAATACCAAAACCGTTAGTATTAAAAAACAAAGGACAATAACATTATAAATAGATGGACCGATAGACATTCTGGACGGATATGGATCGAATAGTGAAAAATGGACCGATAGACATTCTGGACGGATATGGATCGAATAGTGAAAAATGGACCGATAGACATACTTTCAGTAAATAGCTCGATATAAAATTCATCCCGTTCAAAATAAAATGGGTAATATAATCAAGCAAAATATGATACTTCCTTTGGACTGAAAGGTTGAATCTGTTTTATTTTATATAATAGAAAAGGAAAAAACAAATTATTTATTTGAAAACTCTTTGGGAAAAGTAAAACAAAAAAGCAAAAAGGGAAAAAGAGTATTTTCAAATGCATAAAAAAATAATTTAAAAAGCTATGTCGCTTCTCAAGTCTATATCAAAACATTTCAATTGTAAAACATCTGTTCTCAAACAAAATAACCACTTTAAAAGAGTACATAAAAGATTAAAACTTTTAATCTCAATTTTGAAAAGTATAAATATTATCTAATCAAATCTTTTTTCATAACTTTTCTACTTGAAAATTTTCTATTTTGAAAATACTATTCAGAACTTGAAAAATATTCAAGTTTACGCACGAACAAATATTGAAGTTAATATGGGCGAATAAAATATTTTTCCATTTGTCATTTGTCCATATTCTGCTTTTAGTTTGATAGTGTAAATCAACTATTCCATTTTTATTTCTTTTTCATATCCAGTTTGTAACATTAATGTAATAATGTTAAACAATCGTAGTGACACTGTTTTTATGAATTCGTAGAGGCCCTAGTTATCGCATGTGTGAATTTGAAGCAGAAGTTCAAGTAATTTTCCATCTCAAATCTGCAGCCAACTACAAACTTTTTTTACATGATATGTTGTCTGATATATATTTTGTAAAAAGTGTAGTTAAGAGAAATAATTTCAACGTAATATTTTAATCTCATTGATATTTTAATTAAATGTAAACGTGATATTTTAATTTAACTCAAAAGCTGGAGGGAAAAATCTGTACTGTATATGTTTTATGAAATCGTACTTACTCTAATTATCTGCTAAGTACTTTTTTATTTTATAATAAGCAGTTACATTATCGTTTATCCTTTTAGATGCTAATACTTAAATGCTAAAATACTTATATTTAATAGACCAAAACATAAAAAAATATTTGCAAAACATTATTCAAATTTAATAAAGAGTTTTGGAAAATAAATAAATTTTAATTTTCAATTACAGTGCATCATTTTATATTCCCGAATACATAGTATTAACCCTCCACGAGTTCAAAAAACACATTTTTGGAAAATGCTTGCCCGTCTGTGACAAAGATAATTCAGAAATGTTTTGAGCTAAACGTATGAAATTTAATATAGGGTCTTCATAGAAAATTTACATCTTTTTATAAAATTTTAAGTGAAAACATTTCAGAGGAAGTCCGGCTGTTCGAATGCAAGTCAAACAGATAATTTCAAAACTAAGAGAAATAGACAAAATTCGGTACACTTATTTAACATCTATTGTGTAGACATCTGTGAAATGTTGAGCCAAATCCAATAAAGTTGAATGTCTGGTGTTCTATATTTTCAGAAACAAGTAAATGCAATGACCTCAATATATCCAATTTGGTATGGGATTTTGTGACTACAATTGCAATTTTGTGTCATTTTTTTGTTGTTTTTATCTGTTTAGAGAATTGCGTCTGAAGCACTAATTATATTTTTGGGTCTTATTAACTCATGCCAGGGATTAATCACCCAAAAACTGGCCATAACAATTTCAACAGAAATGATAAATTCAAACAACAAGTTAATATTTCGTAACTCTTGTACACCAGTCCCATTCAATGCATTCTCTATCAAGACAAGTTTATTAGAGGGTTTATCAGAAAGTTTTTGGGTGACCAATGCCCCAGGTTTCAATTTCATCAATGATGATGTCATGTCTGTGCACAGAAAGAACTGTGATACTAAAAAATAATAATAATAAAATATTGAAATTTAAGAATTGTAGAAAGACATTAGATTGTGATATTTTATGAAGAGGATGAAATTACACTGTATTTTGTACACTATTCGCTACTGACAACGAAAAAAAATATAAGTTTTGCACATTATCTCCTAGTAGTCTATACTTATAATAAAGCTCAATGTGTGTGTGTGTGTGTGTGTGTGTGTGTGTGTGTGTGTGTGTGTGT
>JAPMOQ010063627.1:622364-661106 GCA_026543055.1 Argiope trifasciata
TACTAATACTACTATACTACTATCAATACTAATACTACTATACTACTTTCAATACTAATACTTCAATTAGTTTTCTAAGCATAACTCTGTAATACTATAAACACTTTAATAGAATATGGTAATAGTATTATCTTCGTTGCACTTGATGCCCAAAAGATTGAATATCCTTAAGAGACCTGAAGTTATGCAAGTTTTACAAAAACGCGTGCAAATAACTTATCGTGGACTCTACTTCTAGCAATTTTTATTCGTCTTGAAAACTTCACAGATATTAAACAGCATCTTTCTTCCTTAGCTTTCAACAATAGGCGTAAATCCAGAAATTAAATATTTGATGAAACCACGGAAATATTTTGAATCTCAGGTCAACAAGTAATTGTTAGGAAGACAGAGAATACTTTTCTATTCTCTGAAGGCGTTATGAAAAAATAAGTTTAAATATAATTTTAATGCAATAAGACATCAATGAATTGCTAATTTTTAAAGTTAAATACAATGAACGAATGCAGTTAATTCTTCCTTAACTAAGGAAGGAATCATATTATTCAGTCAGTTTCTTTTTACCTTGTGATGCTTTTGGTTATAATAATTTCTGTTAATAATGCTAATATTAATCTATTAATAATATATAAATAAATTCCTCTCTAAATATTTAAAATAATTATGTTCGCTAATGGATGCCAATAGATAATTAAGACATTTATGCTTGGAGCAAAAAATGAAAACTGTGACATTCTCCTAATATATTTGTATATTTTGATCTAATTCATCTTAAATGCAGACTCACTAAATGGCAATAGCTTCACTCCAGACAATCAATTTATCCATAAAGTTGGTGAAGAACATCAACATTTATGTTAGGATTAACTATTCGAGATAAGAGATTACCTTTTACCTTCTCTTATTTAATAATATTCTATTCTCTGAATTTCTTGATAAGGCTTATATTAAGATGCAGCTGGCACTTTCTCTGAAAATAATAGAGACAAATTAACATAAGATATAAATTCCATCCATGAAAATGGGCTTGTGTTCTGCGACTAATCTTGTTGGGAAACCTTATTGAACATTACTAAGTTTAAAAGAAAAGTAAATGAAGTGGGTTTCTTTCATGTTAACACCTCGATGGAAAGTTAAAATGTCATTTCCATCATCTTGGAATAATTATATGCGATAGGGTATAATTATAATACTGATAATAGTATTAAGATTTCCCATCTATACTTATCGTTATGTAGAATATACGTAATCAGAAAATAATGTAGACTGAAGTTCTGTTTTCATAATTACCAGCTTCCAATATGATTGTTAATAAGTTGTAAATAATTTAAACTAATTTTTTATTGCAAAATTTCTTATATGAAAAGAATTTTTTAATTATATTTCATTCTAAATTTCCTCCTGGATTTTACCCTTCAGTTAAAATAATCCAACTATGCTGTTTTTAATGCATATGAATCCTCTTAATTTATTCCATTGAGAAATTAATGTTTAAAGTCAATAGTAAAGTAAAATATTATTCAATGGAATTTTGTAAAATATGAAATCAAATGAAATATAAATGAATGTAAATTTATTACATTTGTAACTGTTTTATTCAACACTACTTAGTAAATCTTTTGACAATTTCCTTTAATAGAAGTATAATTCTAATTAGATATAGATATTCGAATTATATTATTATTCGATTGTAGTATATTGTTTTTGATGATATGCTACACTAAAAGGTGTTAATCATAAAAGAATTATAATGTTTCTTTTACTAACACTAAATGTCTCTCCTGCAAAGCCTACACTTATCAGGGTCAGAGGATTGGACCATTCCCAGAAAAAAAAAATATATGTTTAAAGATAGTTGATAAATAAAATATATTTTAGTTTAACTTTGTAAAATATGGAATTAAATATACCATAAATAAATGTAAAATTATTATATTTTTAATTGTTTCATGTAACACTACTTCGTAAATTTTCAAACAATTCGTTTCAATTGAGGCATATTTCTAAGTAGACAGATTTTCAAATTCTATTATTAGTGTACATGTTATTCGATATGAAATGCTGCACAACAGTGTATTAATCATAAAATTTCAATGTTTTTCTACCAATATTAACTTAATTTCCTTACTGTGGCTGGATGGTACTGTATCAATTTGATGCTTTGCATAGGGTACTCAAAAGTATCAGATAATCAGTACAAGATTTTTTCTCGATACCCTTATCTTTCAATATAGTATAGTTAACTTCCCTATGCAGTATTGCAATAACACTATGAGCATACTGGATGTTGTTTTTTCTTTACCTGTATACATATTTCATTCCCATCCCAGCCTTCTTATCCCATACAACGGTGCATATACTATGCAAGAATTCCAGCCTTCTTCATTATTGTATAAAACAACAAAGACTTTCCTTAATCTTATAGTCTAGCAGTTAATTTCTATTAAAATCAAATCCACCTGTATATCATCAATATTCTATTGATTAATTGAAATCCTAATTTGGAATCTTATTTATATCAATGTCAGCTATCAGACTCAGCACAAATACGAAAATTGATGCCCACTAAGAACGCAGTTTTATACTAGAAGGAAATGAAACGGAAATCGGCTAATTCTGGTACAAAAGTTTACAGTACAATCAAATTTTAGTATCAACCTGCATCTGATGCATCAAAACTGAGTATAAACTCAACTCTAATAATAACCGTACCTGATATGTTTTGTGATTAGCTACATTAGCTGCTGCTTATCCCCCTTGGATTGAACGCCAATTCAAAACAAAACCATTATCGGAAAAAGAGGGGTGCAGTAGCTTCTGAAGGCAAAAACCCCTGAGCACTCGTGGGCAGAAGACAGACTGACTATAGCTCATAAGAAGATGACATTAACATATTCACTTGTACAACCACATTTACAGGGGAAGGGGGGGGGTCTCTTTCACACACCTCACAGATAGAACACCGGATAAAAAAACAACTATGCCTGTACCAAGACTTGAACCTGGGAAGACAAGCTATCGCTATTCCATGAGGTCGGCGTGGTTACGAGTTGCAATGGAAAAAATCAAATTCACATGTGAATCTCAAGGTTTAATACTTTGATATGAAGACTGGATGATTTCACTTTTCTGCCGGTTTTTTTTTAAGTTACTGTATTCAAATAAGAATGAACTGATAGCACACTATTAAATATGGTCCAAAAATTGGTTCAGATCTATGGTTTCAGTTATATTCGATAGTAGCTTTTTGCTTCTTTTTTTTAGTTATCGTATATATACCAAGTGAATAAACGGTTATTATTAATACTAACAGGTCAAGATTAATAATAACTGCTTCTTTTGGTTAAATTAATAAATATCACCAATTCTTCACTTTAACAGGTTATTATTAATAATTCCGAATGATGTTTAGTGAATGCGATTAAACAGTTTATATAAATTTGGGACATGGGTGTACCTATGTGTATAAGTTTTTTTAAACTTGTTATGAAGTTTTTCTATGATATTATTTTATAACTTTTTTTTTCTTTATTTCATAATTAGTCTCGTCCTTTTTTTTGGTGGGAGGGGGCAGTTACTTGTCATTCAACAATTGCAACATCTATATATTGAAGAGGAAACAGATATGTTGACGCATTTTATAAAAAAGTAGTCTAAAAGGTTGTTGAAACGGGACTTCATGACTTCTACATCATCATCCATTTTGTCGTAGCAAAATTTGTGAAAAAATAATAATACAAATGTCAAAAACTGTCATTGAAAGAATCGGAAGCCTAATTTGTAATATAAACTATCAACTGATATTGACCACTTTTGCCAACACAAAAAAAATCATCGAAAAACTGACATTGACCAAATTTCTTTGTTTATTATTAATAATAACTCGCTAATGCAATGAAGGCTCATAAGTTAATCATTTTAACTGGCTTATTTGGTTATTATTAATAATAACTGGTTAAGGCTATAAATTTCATAAATTAATCATTTTAACTGACTTTTTTGTTTTTGTTTGTATTAACGTCCCATTTTTTAAAGCAACACTTCGGCTACTTTGGGACTTACCTCATAATTTTAAAAAAATCATATGACGAGGACGATACCTAAACTGGCACCACCCCTCTCCACACCACACCAGCAGGAGGACGCTTGACCTAGTAGATTTAAAGTGCAACAGGCCCCCCTACACGATAGTTTTTCGGTGGCATAGAAAACCTGAAACCCTTCAGTTCCGAAGCCGAGACCTTGCCACCAGACCACCGTGGCCCCATTTAACTGACTTATTTGATTATTGATAATGAACGGTTAGTATTAATGATAACCGATTATTTATATTAATCGTATCATATACATGTTGACAAAAAGAACAAATACATTTCTTATTGGCCAATTTTGTTCATAGTTTGATACAAAATTCTAGTTTTCTTGTTAATTACCAAGTACATGTGAAATTTGAATCATATCGCTTTTTGTCTATAGAAAGATTAAAATATGCATATTCATAAAATTCTAAAGTCGGTATTCCTTTGTTCCCTCCAAATTCTTTTCAAAATTAAGGAACTAAAAAATATATAGAATACTAATGCATTTGTATTTTCAACTCTCATACATTGCATTAGTGCTCGTAATAATTTGTCTTATTAAAGGAAGGAACGGCTTTTATATACCAGGAATGAATTGAATGCTTATTTGTAACAATTAAGAAAAATAGTTTTAAATGATTTTAAATCCCAGACATAATTATACATACTTCTGGAAATTTTTATATTTGTTTTTTTAACTTTCAAATTGGAACATAAGTAAACAATAAGAACATTTTGAAAAAGAAAACTTTCAATGAATTTTCTAGCCACTTAACAAGTATTTGAATTCTACATAGGTCATGATTGGTAAGTGCTTTCAAAACTCGGAAGAAAATTTTAACAAGCTCTCTAGAGAAAAATTCTTCGAACACTCACGAACAAAAACTTATTTATTTCTTATAAACCATGCTTGAATATTCTCGTCTTTGTTGTGGAAGGAAAAATCGATTTAAAAAAACAGGATGCAATGTTGAAAGAAGGCTTTGCGTATAGAATAGATTATTTTCTTAACACTAATTGATACAAAAAAGATCTTTCTTGCTTAAATAATAGTATTCTATTGTGATATTCTATGTTTTAATTTGAAAGGGAAAATTTGGATAACAAAATCACAAAAACTTATTGCATTAAAATGTTTATGAAAATTCTTTAAGTAATTGATTTAATTATTTGATACTAAAAAATAACTTTATTTAAAAATTAATAAAATCAGAGCCAAATGAAGTATTTTGTAAATACATTACAATTGGGTTATCAAAACATTATTACAAACTAATTAATAGCATAAATTTAGGAAACTAATAGGTTAAGTTTGCATATCAAAACATTTATTCAAATTAAGAATGATTTTTTCTTATTTAATTAATAAATTGTGCTAAAATTTAGATTGTGCTACAGCATATTCTAACTTTTATCAAATTATTGACGAGCATACTAAATCCTGTTTCCTAATTATTGTTTTTTTAATTGATGGAAAAATAATGTCTCAACCTTTTAATTTATATACTTTTCGTTATATATATATATATATATATATATTAATAAGAAATAATTTTTAACGTCCACAGTATAATTTTCTTAACTTTAATCACCAACTACTTTGAGATAGATAATTTTATAAAATTTAAATTCAAGCAAATCCTTACAAATGAAAGAAACATGTAATTAGTTCTTTTTTTAATTAAACGTTATATTTTGTTCTTTTGTTAAAAACAATTCAAAATTTTGAATAAATGTGCTGCATCCTGAAGGCAAATTTAATTCCTTTTTAAAGAATAAAAATACAATTGTCAAATTCTGGTTTGAATTCTAATAAGCATAGAATCATTTTTATTTCATAATTAATCTGATTGTAGATTCACATAGTAGTGTTTATCGTTTGTATCTTTTCTTTTGTTCATAGACAGATAATGCTAGTCTTTATTTAAATGAAATTATGAATACCATTTATTGAAACGTCATTGTTCACATATAATATTCATTGAAACATAGAATATTCACAAAAGATATTTTTATCTATCAGTGTATTTATAAGAAAGAATTCATATTTATTTGCATTTTAAATAATTTCAATTTTCTATGAATATTTTCTTTATTTTATTTTACTTATGAAACCATAGCTCAAAATATTTAAAAATCTAATACTTCCTATCACGCCATATCCAATTAAAAGGATCTCCATAGGATTGATACAAAGTAAACAAAATCTGAAACTCGCTATGGCACCTGTCATTTACATGGCTACTGTATCTACACTTGAAATTATCTTAAATCTGTAGATGTCAATCGAATTTATAACCATCCTCTAGTTATTATGTAGAATCACAATTACGGGTTATTAAAATTAAAGTGGAGCTCTGTTGATCAAACGGAATTTGTAGATTAGTTTCCATTTACTCAGGGAAATCCTTGGGACAAAATATTAATTTCAATGCATCAGAAATTCTTAAGTAACTGTTACCATCTTCCAGTTACTTAATATTATTATGGCAAGTGGGATTTATTTCATGAGTTGCTGATGGGAATGATTCACTAAAATACAGAAAGTGAATAAAGAATACTACTGTGAATAAAAGAAAATTTCTTTCTTTTTTCCATTTTCTATTTTTGAAGTTTTATTCGAAAATTACATAACATTTAGGCAATTTTCCTTCTAATATTATAATATTCCGATACTCATTAATTTATTAATTGGCTTTTAAGCAAACATATAACCAAGATGATGCTGAATTAGTAATATTCTTTTTCTAAATACCTGAATGCTCTTACTCATATTGATTTTTTCTTCGTAATTCAGAAAAAAATGAAAAGTATTGCATTCATATAAAGAATTCAGAATTATTCTGTAATTGAAGAATTATTCAGAATTATTCCAAAATCTGTAATTGAAACTATAAAATTCCAACTTCAAAAATGCTTAGGTAAAAAAAGAATGACATTTCTAGGTAATTAACAGCTGAATGTTTAGAACCTTTTTTTCCCTGTTTTACTCAAAAGTTTTCATAAATGACTGACTCATGCCTTTAAAACTCATACGGAAACCAAGGATCTCTAAGATACAATCATTGATCCGATTTCGCTAATTTTTATTTCATATATAAGCTTATGGATCATAAATATGATATCAAAAGTCAACTTACACCCTCCCTGTTCAAAATTAAACCATGAAATAAAATCTAGCCTCAATAGCTGGACTGATTTTGTTACTTAAATTCGCCACTTTGGTTATTCCACCGAAGATTCGTCGTGTGAGGGGGTCTCTTGCACGTTAAATCTGTCAGACCAAACATCCTCCCGTTGGTGTGGTGTGGTGTGGAGAGGGGGGTGCCACTTCTGGTGTCGTCCTCGTCATCTGACAGTGGCTCAAAATTACGAGGTCCGTCCCAAAATAGCCCTCGTGTTTCTTTAAACGGGACGTTAATATAACTAAACTAAACTAAACTTCGCCACTTTGGTCACATTGCTAACCAATCAGAATACTCTAAGTTTGTTCAAATTTAAAATAGTGCTTTCATTTGGTATGTTTTAATAATCGACATAATTTTTTCCACAAATGTTATGCTTTTAACTAATATCACAATTTCTACATATTTCAAAGTTAATGAATAAATAGTTCTATATCTTATCTTATGCGGCATATATACGGGTGTTGGAACTTAAATCGTGGCAATACTGCTGTGAAAACGCCACGCAACCAAATCAAAGAACGTGACGTGTACCACATGTTAGCTACATTGCTGCTACCTTACTTCTCAGCAAAAAGACTCCTTCCTACATCATGCGCATGCGGAGTGAAGCGGGGAACTGATACTTGTATTAGCTTGCGGTCTAAAGTAAGTGTTGTCAGGATGTTTTCAAAACATGAACAACGAAGTAGAAAAAAATTGAATGTGCAGCAGCAGAGGTTATACAGCAGTATCATTACACTGGATGAGATTTGTTCCAGGTCGTCCTAGCCAAAATTGAAACTTCAATCAAACGTATGGTGTCATTACGGGTCCTCAAGACGTTCCAAATTTTTTCAGAACCTCAGCAATGTGTAAGTTAAGCTAATTCTCTTGCACGACTGAGATGGCGTCAATAGTGTCATCCTAAAGCATAACGTTTCCCTCACAGCAAGACCGTCCAGAGATTCTCGCGGCGGTAGACCGGTCCATTCGAGCCATCAATAGAACAAGGGCTTCTATAGACATTCTTTGACTTCCAAATTGTTGGAAACGGGTTGTACATAATTGCCAATGCTCTGGGACTATATTGAGGGACTTTTATATGAATCGCTTTTGCATTCCATAAAAATAAATAGCTTTCAATATTAAAATTCCAGCCCTTGCAGATTATATTAGTGTGTCCCATAAGTTTCTTTCCTACATCTAATATGAAATGAATGCACAATATTTACTGTTTAAGATATTATTTATTCTGTTCTATAAAAACCGTCTTGCTCTGTTACCTTTTTGCGTCTCTCAGGAAGCCTCATTATACCTTCTTTAAAATATATATATATATTGGACAAGAAATATTCTTCGAGGTGCGTTTTTATTTTGCTGATGGATTTAAAGTACTTATCTCAAAGAGAAATATTTAAAGAGCAATTATATGATGGAGTGAGATCTGGTGAGTGCAGGATGTTGTAAAACATCTTAATCAAATTGTAAGAGCTTTTCTCTTAAGATTAATACGATATGTGGTCTCGTGTTGTCGGGATGAAAAACAACTCTTCGTCTGTTCATTAAGGATAGCCGGGTTTTTTTTTTTCTATAACTGTTTTTGGTTGATCCGATTGATGACAGTATTACGTAGAATTTATTTTTTTACCTTGAGGAAGGAGCTCGTAGAAAATTAAGCCTTCCGAGTCTCACCAAATGAACAAAAAAAAATTTTCGGAGTATAATCCCGACTTTGCGACGGTTTAGAGTTCAGGGACGATTGAGGCTGATAACATAGACGGCTAGTAGATAGCCAATCATAACTCAATGAGAAAGTAACTTTTGGTTCACCTTAATAAATATTTGGTCGTTGTAGGAGGTAATAGATTTTGTGATTCAATTCTTATTTGTACTTTTCCTCCTACTTCTCATGCATTGCGCAGTTGGAGCATGTATTGATCCATTTTCAAGTATGACACTTTGTTGTTGCAAGCATCATTCTTACTTAATCTGTTACATTTTCATATATCTGTAAACATGATATTTTGTGATCGCCTATTTTACTCATTTTCTGATTATTTGAAATCTGCAATTTTGTTCAGTCACGCTTTTCCAAAGAATATTCTAATATTTTTAGATTCTGACTATTTATTAATTGTTTAATTTTGATTAAATTTCGGTTCAATATAATGGATTCTGTCTGGTAATATATTTTAGAAAGATCATTTACAAGATTTCATATTTTTTATTACAATGTATAGAATAATAATATTCTAAATAGTAAAAAAATGGTGCAAAAGAACTTATTATTTTAAATAGAAAATATGTTTTCCCCTTTAAAACTCTGAAAATCAAAAAAGTAAAATTATGAGGTGATGAAAATAGTTCTCCAGAGAAATTAATCTAATTAAGTTTTAAAAAATTCATGAATGTCAACGCAAGGAAATCCGAAATATTCATTAAAATTAAATGTATTATGAATGTGATTAAATTTCTAATTTTCATAAAGTCTCTAAAGTTTCACAATTTTTCGTTGCTGTTTTTTTTTTCCCCTTGCCACAAAAAATTCTTTTTTTTACTTTAAAATGAACTGATTTATTTCGACTGTAATTATTATTTCTTTTAAAATATTTACCTTTTTTCTGGTTTTTCTTCAGTAAATTTAATTATTTCTTTGCATTAGAAATAAAAAAGTTAAATTCATATGTTTTAGCTTATTATAAATTCTTAATATTAACACAGAATTACTACTACATGTATACATTCAACTATATCTGTAATATTTACATAAATCAGTATTAATTTATAAATACTGATTACTAACTCCAAAATTATTTATTTATTAATATTCATTAAAAATAAGATGAACGCCATATGGATTAAAATATCGTTTGCATCAATGCTTCACTTCCGTTAGCAAGGAATCCACAAACAATCATGGTATGAATTTCTACCCTGCAATTTACCAAAACATAACGTCAGAAACGACGGAAATAATTATTTCTGCTGTGGTTGCATTAATTAATAATTTTGTGCTTTTCAAACTTGACTATAATCTGACGTGTACTCAGAAGGTAATTTGCGGAGTGTTTGAGAAAGTATAATTACTGAGAAACGTATTCTCTGACCTTTAATTGAACTTCAGAAATATTCTCATGTACCATTGTTTTGACATCTATGATTTCGTGTGTAATTATAGGGTTTCAGTTACAAGATTCATTTCTAATTAAAGGAAATTTAATATTTTTTCTTTATATTTATCATTTTAAGAATATATATTGAAATCTCAAATTATGAGGCAACACATATTTTTACTTCAATAAGGTTTTATACATCTTTATATCTTTTAAAATAAACCTTATTAAAGTGTACTTCATTATTATTATAGAAATTAGCTAGATTTATATAAGAATGCATGTAGGTTTTAGCATTAACTATATATTAAAACATAGATATTTCCATATTACGAAGGGAAGGCAAAAAGTTAGCCATAATACTAATTATCCGTCCCGCCCGAAAACAATCGAAAATAAATACTGAATGACCAGACCGCCGCTATAGCAACACTGGTGGAACTGAGGTTGTCTTTTAAGGGCCATCTCCAGCCACAATACAACCCTCCACATAGGAAGTACGTCCTGTCACCGATTGAAGGAGTCAGATTCTCCACCTATATTGCACCCAGCGGATTGGCAAGATTCAACATCTATGACGGAAGCATCTCATTTCCAATTACGAAGGGCCCTGAGGATTAAGTTCAAAAGTAAACGGACTTTTGCAGTTTCTCTTTCCAGGATTTGGTATCATTACCAGTATCAAATACTGAATTAGAATACTCGGCAATATTTCGATGTAATGTGTCACTATTATTCCCTCTACAGACGTTGAAGTGTAGCAGATCGTTAAATACGGCATCTTCCTTATCGATATGCGCCAAGGAGGAAATGAGAAAAGGGGTTTGCTTTTTATTTACGTTAATCCGGTGTTAAATCTGTAGAAATTATTCTTCTAATGCAAGCGCAGAATGGTGACAACTTTTTATCAGGAATCAAGGTCTACTAATGAATAGAACGCTTCAATCATTAAAGAACTTCTTTATGTGACGACGAAAAATTGGGTAGACCAACGGCGAAAACCACTGAGGGCAATTCGAAAGTCTAGAACTATTGGGATGCGTTGCGAACTAAACTGAAACCTGCAATAAGATCAAAACATTGTCGAAAATTGCAAAAAGATACCATTATCCAGCAAGCTTGTGCTCAGTCAAATACTTCAAATACCACCTAATGAACGGCTCAAAAAATAAATGAATTAGGATTCGAAAAACTGTAACTGTCACCGTACAGTCCAGATCCAATTCCTAGTGATTTTAACATGTTTGTATTATTGATGAAAAAGCTAAAGGGAAGAAGATTTGCAACCTATGAAGAAGTCATTGAAGTGTGCCAAACTGTTTTGCGATAAAAATGAAAAACTTTTTTTGGAAGGAATCAAAATACTTGTGAAACGTTTGGAAAGAAGTACAGAGAGATTATTGCAGAAGAAAAATATAAAATTCCAGTTTTCTATCATTATAATTAATGTACCTTTGCTTAAATGCCCTTTTACTTTTTGATTCGCTCTATTAATTAATACTTCCAAGCAAAATTATTAAAATAACTTTCTTGATTTGTTTTAATGAAATTTATCAAAGAAATTAGTTCACTTTTTTTTTCTTCAAGCATTTCCTATCTCATTCTGTAATTTATACGACTGCAAAATAAAATTTAAAACAAAAAAGTTGTCCTTATTCTTTTACAGTCCCCCAAAAAAATACCTCAAATAAAGAGAGTCTTGAGAGAAAAATCTTAAAACTCTAGATGCTGCAAATTCATTATCGACTAAACTTTGTTTTGCTTTTTTGCTTATTAAACATTTTGTATTATTAATTAGCAAAATTATTATTTTAGATGTTACTATAACTTATAATTTGGAGCAGTGTAGTTATTCCTCATTTTTTCTAAAGAAAGAAATTTTATCATCAATTAAGCAGAATTATATAGAATTTGTTATTATTCTATTATGAAAATTTGCCTTTAGTGTCAAATCTGCTTAATTTGAGAGGGGCTTCATGAATCCAAGGTACCCTAGTAATGCAGTGTCTCTTCAAGCTTACTTTCTTCTCTGACATTTGCTTCTGGTTGTCTTCTTTCCTCCCTTTATGGCAAGCAGTCAGAAGTTTTCATCTCTGTTTCTTGCTTCTCATAGAAATGGAAAAAACAGAAATACAAACCATATTGGTCATGCTTGGCAGTAGGAAGAGCATTTTGTTCCCCTGTGCCTTAATAACCCAGCAGAAATGGTATCCTCAAATCCTTCTGGCTTATTCTTCAATAAACTTACCTTGCTAGAGAACGCCTTACATGGCATTGGTATGTAATAATTATGAAATATTAACTTTTGAGTGAATTTCGTATTTTTACTAAATTTATTGTTCCATCCTTGGCTAGTTAATTGGCGATTAATCCCTTGCATGCAATTAATTGCACCCAAAAATCGAATTTGTGCTCCATATATGTTGTTTTTAACCCATTAAAATAAAAATTTCGCACTGAACTGCACATGTAGTCACAAAATCTCACACCAAATTTGATATATGTAAGACACTGCGTTTTTTCAATTATCGTGTCAACATGTTTCTGTTAGAGTAGATTGACAAACTATCAACCTGTTATTGGATTTGGCTCAAAATTTATGAAGAGTCTTTGTTATAAATGTCAGATATGTGTACCGAATTGTATTTATATCACTTTTCAATCTGTAATTATCGTGTTATATTCGAAGAACTGGAGAGATGGATTTCCTCTGATTATATTTTGCTCAAAATTTGATAGAAATCTGAAAATTTGACGATTAAGGCAATATGCTAAACTTCATCTGTCTAGTTCAAGATATTTTTAAATATCTTAATCACAGACAGACATATGGATAGTTTCTAAAAATGTGTTTTTCAAACTCACGGATGTCTAAAATGTAGAAGTTTATTAAAATATTCTTGATAATTTTAAGATTTATATACTTTTTCAACAATTTTTATACTTGACGATATTATATTTTCTCTATACTGCGTAGGTTGAAGGTCGTGCTTTACTGGACTGCTGATTTTAAATTTTTCATAATATAATATGAGATTTAAAAGAATCTTGTTCCTTTAATTAGCAACATTCTTTTTGATATTTCAATGTCCTTCTTAATCCACAGGAAATTCAACTCTAATTTTTAAGATTAAGGAGTTGAATTATCAGAATTATGGTTTGATGACAATTCTGATAATTCATCAGAATTATTAACTCTTATAAAAAGAATCATTTGATGGTAATTCTGATTGAAAAGTCATTACTGGAAATATAGACTTGGGGAAATCTGCAAAGAAACTTTGATCTTCTTACCTTCTTGTCTAAATTGGAATCATCGAGTAATCGAAACAAAATATGAAAGTGAAATCTCTTTTGATAGTTCCTTTCCTCGCTAATCTTTACGGGATAGTAAAATCATCCATTATATCTTGTAATTAATCTTGTGATCATTATATTATATTTTGTAAGGAAATGATCAAGGAAAAGCCATGTGGAGACCAGAAATTATCCGTGTTCAACATATTATAATGTAAAATAATGTCATTTATTTTTTATTTAACATTTCATACTAAAACAAATCCTCTGAGTTGTTTCAGACTGAATATTCAGACCTCTCTATAAAGGTGTATATGCATACTGAATTCCTTAATATATTTTGAAGGACTTGGTTGGTGAGAAATACCACCAAAACATTTTTAACTTTCTAAGAGCCATGAGCTTTTTAAATTATATTTAATGTTTTCACAAATTACTTTTGTCTGATCACTTTAAAATTTTTAACCATTTTCAATAATTTGATTTATTTATATTTTTTTTTCAAAATTTATAAATGTTAAACATTTGTGTTTTATCTCCATGTTTAATGAAATTTTTATCAAGGTTTTTAGATTTAAGTATTTTAAACTATTAATAAAGACTTCTCTACATTTTGTTTGGGCATTATAGTCAAATATGGCTCTTTCACGATAAAAATCTAAATAACCTAAACTTAATATACTTTCAGAACAAAAATTTTGGAAATTCTAAACTTTTTTTGCTACTGGACATTAATATTATTCGTTGTGTTATCGGCTGTAGTAATGTTTATTGCTCTATTAAAAAGAAGGGTGTTAACACGCTCTATTACAATTAAGGGTGTTAACACATCAAACACTATTTTTTTCATTTGTTTTGTCTGGAAATCTGAAGGAGTAATCTTATCAAAATTAAGAAACTTGTCTAATTACCCACTGGTCAAATTCCTAGAATAGCTTTGTTTCTGTTACCGAAAAATAGTGTAGTTACGTTTTAATACAAACACTTTCAAACTATAGAAATTCTAAAAATTAAAATAAAACTTCTTAATCTACAAAATATGAATAAATAAAATTAATGACATCATCATTACCTCGCTGTGTTATAAGAGAATCTTCAAAAAAAAATATTTTGAAACTGGATGTTAGTATTTTCTGCTATGTCCTTCTCTAAGGGCCTTATAATTTATAGTTTGGTAAAACAAAACTTAGTGTACTTTCAATTTTAATACTTTATATTTTGTAAGTATAATATTTTAAATATTATTTTTGTCGAAAATAAAATTTTGCTGTCATCTTCTTAATAGACCTGATGACTGTTTACAACCACAAAACTTTCAAAATCATTAATTTGATAGAAAAATGTTAAAAGATGAAGAAGCTTTATTCATATCTTTCAAATTTCCTAATATATTTTATAGCAGATAAATAATCTGTTAGATAATTTCCTTGAACCAATTAAATTCCAGTATCTTTCATGAATGTATATTCAGAACAGGAATAAAGGAAATGGAAATGAATTTTGCTTCTATCGTCTCAATCGACCTTATATTTACAACCTTAAAAATTCCAAAATCTTTAATTCAACAGAAAAAAATGTTCAAATGCTGAGAAAAATTCATTAATACATTCCAAATTTTGCTTCCATCGTCTTAATCAACCTTATGAATAGTTACAACCACAAAACTTTCAAAATCTTTAATTTGATAAAAATGTTAAAAGACTGGAGGAATTTTATTTATATCTTTCAAATTTCCTAAGATATTTTGTAGCAGATAAATAGTTTGTTGAATAATTTCCGTGGACCAATTAAATTCCAATATCTTTCATAACTGTAAATTCGGAACAAGAATAAAAGAAATAGAAATAAATTTTTCTGCCATCGTTTTAATCGACCTTATATTTGCAATCACAATAATTCCCAAATCTTTAATTTGATAGAAAAACTTTAAAATACTCAGGAAATTTCATTCATACCTTTCAGTTTTCTAATATATTTTATAGAAAATAAATAATCTGTTGGAAAATTTTCGTGAACCTATTAAATTCCAAAATCTTCTATAAACTGATATTCAGAACAGGAATTTCGCAGATACATATCTTATATACAAAGAACAAGTTTGAAGAATCATTCTTGATTTTATAATTTCGAAATATCCGTATTTTCATATATAATATTTTTTAAATTGCACTATTCTAATGACCAAATATTTTCTCCTCAGAATTATTTATGATTGTTTCAATTCAGCTTGATATCTCGGGAAAAAACATCCTCATTTCATTTTCATCATATTTCAGAAATGTGCTTCATTTTATTTCCATCCTCTTTTCGAATAATTAAACAAAATACAAAACATAATGGAATTTTAAATCCTTGCAGTATTTCTGCGTAGAAATTACTCTTTCAAATTATTCGGTTTCTCTTAACATTGATAGAATCGATTTTGATGACGCAACTTGAATCTGGAATGAGAAATTAAAAGAAGTAAACAGCTGTTACAACGTCTTAGTTTAACAGCTTCCTCTTTCCACAATTTTTCACTTCTGATTTTAAAATTTTAGAGAAATAAAAATCATCTGATGCGTATTTAATTTTTTGGAACTATTTCCCTTTTTACTTTTTATTATTATTATTATAATCTTAATTTTTTTCACGAAAACTGTTACCATCAAAAATGCAAGTAAATGATTTTTTTTTTAAATTTCATTAGTACTTTTTCACAATTATAGAAAAACAAATTTCTTATATTACGGGAATAGTTTTATTATTTTTCTTTTAATTTTCATAAATTCTTTTTAATAGATTCCTATATAAAGACTTTTAGGTAAATTGGTCCCTTTTTAGGGTCTCGAAAATAACAGACGTTCGTATATCTACCTCAAAAAGAGTGGGGATGATAGGGCGAGGAAGGGATGAAATTTTCAGTTCAATATAACTTTTTTTTTATCTTGAAGATAAAAAAGTAAATTAAATTAACCAAATCAACGCCTCATTAGGGCGAACACCTTTTGCATTAAAAAAATTTTTATAACTGCTATATCTTAGAAATTAAGGTCAGAGAAGCGATTTCCAAACTCGAATTTTGACTGTTTTTAATGTTTAACCATTTATGTTGCCTAATAGCAACTCAAATGTAAAGGAATCTGCATCTACCTTCCAACTTGCCGACATGAATATTTTTAAGAAAGTATAGAAAGACTGAAGTGTTCATTAGTTATCAATTTTATTATTTCTTAATTATCATCGGGCGTCTAATTGCACTTTTACAGAATTTAAGGCAAGTAACCATTCAAACATTTGAGTTATGTAGAAATACAAAATGTCAAAATAAAATACAAAATAATAAATCATTTAACCTAATCCTAGATTATTCTTTTGGAGTCATCAAAAAAAATTGTAATCAAAAAAAAAAATTAATGGGCTTAAAAAGTAATTTCGTTGGACTTTTTCAAACCTTAATTGAAAGATAAACTGGATCAGTAGTAAAATCGCTTTTACGCTACGTAAAATTCTTCAGAAAGTTATGAAGAAATTCTCGTCATTTGACATGACAAAGCTGTACATGTTTTTCATATTTCAAATTTAGGTAATATTATTTAACACTAAGTTGACCATGAGATGACATATACCTATTTCTACAATACAGGTTAAAATGACCCCTTTCGATATTCAATTAGAAAAATATAAATTGATCTGTCTTTTATGAAATTAAAGTAGAAAAAAAACTTTTGTATTTTCAATATATTTGTTGAGGTGTGGTATGATGAAAAGGTAGTTCCTCTTTGTTTATTTAATAAAAAAGGAGTTTATTTTCTAATCTATGACTTCAAAGTCATATTTTCTTCTACCATCATCTTCTACCAAAATACTGACTGGCATGTATTTTTACTGACAATCTGTAACAGTTTTTTTCTGACTGATTTTTGGCTTTTTGCTTCTCATATGCAAACATTTTACTGACATACACTTTTTTCTATATCTATATACTTCCCAATCAAGCCGTTTCATATTCAAGTATAAATACTAGTTTTCTCAACAATATTTATCCGAATGGTCAAAATGACCCCTTCGTTAAAAGTAGGTATTCTATATACCTTCCTCCAAAACTAAAAAAAGAAATATATAATGTTTGTGATTACATTGTATCACAAATATTATATTGTAATATTTGTGATTTTATAAATGTAAGTAAAAATTAATTAAAATATTCTCATAAAATACGTTAAAAAATTTTTGAAAGCAATTGACGAAAAGTTTTCTCAGAAAGGTCAAAAGGATCCCTTGGTAAGCCTGCATTGAATAATCAGTTTTATGAATCTATATGAATTTTGTTAGTATCTTTTCAATATTTTTTTTCTTTCATTAAGTTTTATCGCTGCTAAAGACGAATTCCCGAAGTTCATTTTATTCGACTCTTTAATCCTGAAAATAAAACTCGTCTGGGACATTATCTAACTTATGCAGTCTTAAGAACATTGCCCTTCGTTTAAAAGCTGTGTAGTTAGTAATCAAACAAATATCTCTCATAAATTTGCTAATGCTAATAGCATAATCATATTTATTAATAAATTATGATGCCGAATTATAGGTGATTATACCCAAAGATCTTCAAAATTATGCATCTTTGGCAGTGATTTATTGATGGCATTGATCAGCTGAAGCAAAATTCTCATGCAATTCAGTTCACCAAATCTACAGTTTAATATTTCAGCAATTTACTTTCGTTCGCCTCTGCACCAAATAATTGAATAAACGCTCTCTTTCTGGAGGACTACATACAGAATGCTTTATTTGATCTCAACTTATGATCTAATTTCTAATCGCAAGACATGGGTAAATAATATCTTTTGGAAAAAACATTTTGAATGATACATGGTATTGTATTTTATGTGGTTTGAATAAATAAATGTTCTGTTGAAAAATTTTAAATCCAATTTTTACGATATATATTCGCTAAACACTAACATTTTCAAAAAAAAAAAAAACGTTCCAACTTTCTATAACCATACTGGGCAAATTTTGTAGCTTTTTATTGCATCATTTTGGGGCAGCCAATCAACGACCGCTTCAAGAAAGTGCATTGTATTGATTGACTAATATTCTTCGAGAATGTCATTGAGATGATATATATTAATAATAATCAGAACTTCATAATTTAATTGATTTGCTTCTCAAAAATATGGGGGAAAAAACGTGTAAAAATATAATTGTGCCAAAAATATTTTTAAACTTGATTAATGGAATGGAGATTGAATAAAAATTGAGATATTGTGATTTTTCATCTGTTTTATTTAGAGTATAGTTTACTGTATATTTTTAGAGGCATTTAGAGTATTTTCCTATTGAATATATGATTGAGATTCTCAGAGTAAATGATAACTGTCTGGATATTGATTATTGGGCTACGATTAAAGTGGACATCCTCTATAATGAAAAATAGAGTTTTTTCAGTTATAACTGCTAAGACATAATTTAGGTATAGTTCTAAAATACAACAATTTGCATTTTGGAGAGCTCAAAATATTATGAAATTAAAGGATTTTTAAATCAATAATTAAATTGATTTGTTGATATTCAATTATCAATAAAGTAAATATATTTATATTAGCCTCCCGTTTCGAGTTATTCAAATTGAAAACAAGTTTGGAAAGCACCTCTATTTTGTGAGCCTTCGGCAGATACAGAAAAATATACTTAAGAGGGCATTAATGTTTGCACCAATTTTAATCTAATCTAATAGCTGTCTAATAGCAGTAGTATAAATCAATATTATTCGTTACTTTACTATAACAAATATTCTCAAAAACCTATCTAGATAAGTGAAGCAATTTATTCAAACATTTAAAAGTTTGAACTTAAACGTAGTTCTTATAAAAATGAAATTGAAAAATAACATTGTATTAAAGGAATAAAAATATTTATTTTCTTTCCAATATTTATTTGATTTAATGGCATGAAATTGAAGCTCAGTATTTTTCAAGAAAGAAAGAAGGTATCGTGCATTTAAAAATAAAATATTTTTATATATAGGGCTTTTTGCCTTCCTTACAATCTTGAAGACATAAAATGTTTGATCAGAGCCATGAGATTTAGAATATTATATGATATATCACCTTAGAATGTCTTTATTTAATCCCATTTTTAATTAGTTACTTTTCCTTCTGAATTCAGCTCAAATCTGTCCATTTGGCAATATTTGTTTGGAAATAATGAACGACTAAATATGAAAAACACTTTTATAATTTAAAGAATTACAAACTTTTTAAAATTCAAGTTGTTTAAGTCATTATTTGAAAAATATTCAGTATATTTCATCAGAATTAAGAAAAATAAAATCACATGCCTGATTAGTTTCATTGTATGTACTTGGTATTGTAAAAGGGAAAATATCATAAGGCAAATAAGGAGCTTTTTACATGAGTTCCTTATTGAATAATTTAATACTCTGAGAAATCTGTAATTTATAAGTTCCTATTATCATGAACTAGCCGCCTTTGGCGACCAGCTGGTTCGCCATGAGTAATGCGTTCTAAAATTTTCAATTAAGTCACATATTCATTAGCCTTGAAGCAATTCCGGGCATTGATTGGCTTGAAATTAAAAATATTTTTTTCCGTGATGCTGCCAAAATATTAAATATGTTTTTTTAAAGAAAGCGAAAAAGAAAAAAAATTATTGAATTAATGATACAGATATTGTAAACGATTATAAATATATGCCATTAAGTCGGGATTTCAATGCATATCCTGTCTAAATTCAATCAGGTTTACCATAAATAAAGAAGATTCGTTGAATAAAATGATTTAGATATTGCAAATAATCCTAATTGCATCCTAATGCAAAAGATTATAGAAACCTTTGCGCTGCATTTATTTTTTTCGAAAATATCACATTTTTTGTTTCTTTTATTTTATCCAGTCACGTGCTAAAAGTTGCATTTCTTTAGATTTATTTTGCGATGATAGTTTTTTTGATTTGAACTTCCGGCATTCTTTTATTTTATCCAGTCACGTGCTAAAAACATGGTTAAAATATTTCTTTAAAAATTCGTTAAAAATAGAAGCTTACGATATAAATTAAAAAATCTGATACCGTTAGAAAGCTAATTTTTTTATCTTTAAATGGATATAAAAATCACGTTTGTGCAATAATATTTTCGGAAGTTATAACGGAAAAACGTCAAAATTTCGCTTAAATTTTAATTAATTCAAATTCTAATTAAAAATTTGAAAAAAGGGCTCCTAGGTGCACATTCCCAACCTCCAAGGTATACATGTACCAAATTTGGTAGCTGTAGGTCCAACGGTCTGACCTGTAGAGCGCCAACACACACACACACGCACACACACACACACACATTGAGCTTTATTATAAGTAAAAAAGATAAAGATGAATAGTTGTTTAGTTATACTCCCTATGTGCAAAAATATGATATGCATTTCGAAGATATTTTTGCCATAATTCACAATTTGCATTTGCAAGACTTGCAACTTATTATAATATTAATTAAGGTTTTGAGCATATAGATGGAATATACTGAGTGAATCTAAAATCATGGGACAAACTTTGAGGGGTGGTAAAGTTCATTATAGCAAACAATTATCGTATAGGAATACATGATCGAAAATCACGCGTTGAGGTACAATCACAAAAAATAATACATGTAGTGAAAAACATTGTTTATTTACAACATCGTCGCTAAATGATTTTTTTACATCAATGTCTGTAAAAAATGCTCAATATTGCTGCCACCTACAGTATTGCAATCTTGGTAGCATCGTTGGATGGATGGAAGAATTTGTTGTTGGTCGTTGGAGTGATTGTAAACAGATCCCCATTACCCTGGGTATTTCACGTACGCATGCAACCGCACAGGATACTCGAGAAACGAGTTCTTCAATGGAGTCAACTGGAGTCTCGCAAATAAGGGCTTTCAAATGCCCCTATCGGGAAAAAAAGGTTGCCAGGGAATGTGACTGATGTTGGATGTAATTTCTATCAGCTGTTTTAATATTTTCTGTGTGGAATCACTGGTTACGTTTTATGATTTCGTTAATGTTTTTTTTTCTGTTTATGTCTTAACGCGTCCCTTCTGGTCATATATTCCTATACAACAATTGTTTGTTATAGTGAGCTGTAACACCTCTCAAAGTTTGTCCCATGATTCAAGTTCATTCACATAATTTAAAATATACAGATCTTTCATATTTAATGAGATCTGACATTTACATTTACTTTTAGAGAAAATAAAATTCGTTTACCAATAATCTATAGTTTTTCAATTTATATCTTTCATTTATTTTTTCTTTTGCTATCCACCCTTGGGAACTTACTGGTTACCCTAATTAATGCTTATTGATAGCTTCAATTCAAAAAAATTATAATATGATCTTAATGCCTCCCTAAATAAAATATTTTTTAAATAAAATTTTGTTAGATGTATAGCTAATACCATTTTATATGCATTATTCTATACCTTCCTGTAATTTTCCGCCCAAGTCAAATTATATCGCTTTAAATAGCATCAGTTTTTAAAAGATGGAAGCACTTTAAATTTTGTTAAATTCTAATTGTTTATTAAAAATTTTCTCTTTTTTCTGAGAAATATTTGTAAAAAATCTTTTCAATAGTTGAGATTTCTAAAGCTTAAAAATTATTTAAAAATTTGTACTTTTATATGCATTGATTCAAGTTTTTAAAAAGTACAGTCTTCTTGATAGCATCAAAGCTTTTTTTCTAAGAAGTGAACAGTTAAAAAGGATTAATAATGCTTTGGGTAAGTAAAAGGAAAAAGAGTTGAGTTATTGATATGTAAATGAACTTTCCCGACAACATGCTAAGAGCACTCTTCGAGATGTCAGATTCCCTATCTTACAGCACATTAAAATTACAAAAGCTGATGCTAGAACAAAGATTTTTTCTTTCTTTCATTAGATTATCTTCAAAGAGATTATTTTGAACTGGAAAATTAATTAATTTTTCCCGAATAGAATACCATACTTGATAATTTCATCAAAAAATGCTTAATAAAAGTTTTGAACAAATGAATATGAATAATGAGCATCTTTCTATTGTTTTTAAGATAAATCGTGAAAATATCTTTATTTTTATGTCATAGAGTTCGAATATTCATATAGATATTTAATTCAAATCAGATAGAATTATGCAAACTGGAACTGTGAAACCAATTCAAAGTTAAAACTACATTGAAATTAACAAGACCTGTTTTTAAATATATTCTGAGCTGCGTTAATGTCCTAATTCCTAAGAAATGACAACTCGAAATTTATGCAATAAATTTTTATACTTTACTCAATGTAATGCACAAGTAATTTGGAAAGAATATAATTTGCTTAATGATATCTGTGTGTTGGGACTTATGGAGCTTTACTAGCCCATCGATAGTTATCTGTCAGCAATTTAAGCTATGTGAGTACATTTTTTTTTCAGTTGCCCCAACAGATTTAGCTGCTTCATGCATCACATACGCTTACATAATCCTTTTTTACAGGGGGATTGGTATATTCACACACATCATAAATAGAGCATATACGAAGAAGAAAAATGTCCTAACCGGGACTAGAACACGGAATGTCCACGGGGAAGACGCGCTGTCCCTATGCCAGGATACCGACTGATGATATCCATTCAACTCTTTCTCTTAAAATATTTTGTCGTATTTTTAATTTTCATATTAAATAATTGATATTACTCCTCAATTCCTCATATTATGGGGAGTTTTTTAATATTTTCACATAAAATCCTGTTTCTATATTTAAATTTTTGATTAAAACTTTCATTGAAACAAACGAAATTTAATAAAATTTAAGTTTGAATTATCAAAGCATAAATAAAATGTTTTTATGACGAATTAGAAATATCTATAAAGTTAGTTTCTAAAGTATTTGAAAATTCGTAACAGAAAATAAACTACTTGTCAACAATGAAGTCAGTATTAAATTTTCCTCATTTTTGCTCTTTCAAATGCATAATTACGATTGCAGCATTAAAAAAATCGTCTATAAAATATTCTTATAGGAGTAAGCAATCGATATCCCACATTATATCATAAATGTGTAGAAATCATTTTGAATGAAGTTACACTATAGATGAAAATATTATCATTTCGAACCACTCAAACAATCTTTAGTGGTTTGAGTAGCATTATCTCAAATCACTAAGAAAAGCTGCATCATTATTAAAAAACCATTTTTTAGTAAATATACCATTACAATTCAAATGGTTTTTTGAATTTAATAGATTTTAATACAGAAAATCTATTACAAATAAATGTAATAAATAATTGTATTTTAATGAATTTAGAAAATAAAAATAAAAATATTATTTATTTACATTTCTTATTTATAAATATTCGCATTTTATATTTACTTATTTCTTAGTCAAATTTTTATTTCAATCTGTCCAAAAAAATGCATTCAAAATACACAGATATACTTTTCGGCACTTATACATTAATCTCATATCAAATTAATCGTCCTTTGCTCGCACAATAGATTGATGTTGTCTTGTCCGTGTTAACATGGAAAGGGGGATGCAGTGGCTTCTGAGAGTAAAGACTCCTGAGCAAGCTCATGTGATGCATGAAGAAGTCTGACTTCTTGCTCAAATGAAGATGACGCACATATTCTCTTGCACAACCCCTTTTTATGGGGTGGGGGCTCATTCACACGTCTGATAGAAAGAATACAAAAGAAGAACAATCATGCTCGAACTAAGACTCGAACCTGGGACGCCCCGATCACGGGGCAGACGGGCTACCCCTAAGCCAGGACGCCGGCCGCTCATTCAATTCAATACAAACATTAGATTCACTCCAATGATATATATGCCGTAACTATTAGTGTGGTACAACGTGGTCATAATGGCAACGTGGCTGCAGATTCCTTAACAAAAATGGTCATTTCTACAGGTACGCCAGTTAAATGACCAGCTCCAAAAAACCACCTTAAAAGTATACTAAATAAATTGAGCCCCACAGCGATGGTAAGAAGGATGGGACAGTGACTCAATTGGCAAAAACATCTATCAACTGATCCTCAAAACTTCGTTTAACCCATCATCTCGGAACAGGCTTAGAATTATTTTTACAACTGGCCATGGCTCTTTCCCTTACTGCTTCAAGCGATTTAATATTAAAGAATTGGATCGATGTGGCGGTGGTGAAGTAGCCGATCCCCTTCAACATGCCGCTAGGTATCATCTCACCATATCTTTCCATCTCAACAAACCCAACCACGGCTTCGAATGAATCTGGTTGATCAACGTTATGGGAAACAAGATGGTCAAGGTCAAAATTGTGCGGTGTTTTCAAGACAACGAAGAACTGATCTTCCCAGGCCCAATCCCTGAATAATTTTTCGTCTCGTAACTCATTTAAGCTCTTCTCCAGTATATATTAACTTCAATAGAATTCCTCTAGTCATACTCTCCACTGAACATTCCCTTTATTATCATAGTATTGTATAGTTATTTTTCTGTGTACCGTACGTAAATTATTTTTATTTCTTTTTAATAAATCTTTCCACGTATATCCTTCCAACCAAGAGGGTATCCTAGATTCTTAATTCGGAGATATTCTGTAGTGAAAGAAAGACAGTGTGATACAAAGCAATTATTGTTTTGTCCAAGTTCTACTATATTATGGGAGGTATAGAGATAACAGAGGATATCAAGGAATTTTTTTAATTCTTTGAATCCATTAGTTACTTTCTGATTATCCAGGTATACAAAGTATTGTACTTATCAAAAAATTAGAAATCGTTATTTTAATGAATTTCCATATTTCCAAAGGATATCAAGGATATTCCTTATTACAGGATGTCAAGGAACTTTAAGGGAAACCATTCCCACTGGTTACTTTCTGATAGGTGATGCATACAAAGTATTGTAATTTTCAAAAAATTAAAACTCGGTATTTTAATGAATTTCTAGATTTCAAATCTCACTGAATACAAAAACACAAATTTTTTTAGAATCATACCTGTCTATGAACAAGGCTTTCCTGAAATGGAACTATCCTCATAAATAGATTTTTGATATCTCTTGACAAAAATAATAAATATATCTCAATTTTTAAACGAAACCCATCAGACTAAGCCTGTCCGTACTTCATAGTGAATGTGAATCGATGAAATTTGGCAACTCACTATACTCTTAAATCAATATCAAATTTTAAACCAACACATTCGGAGATATTATTCCAAAATGTCTATTTGATTCTAATCACTATATAGCGATGTAAAGCCCATAATGTGTTATAGTTAAAGCATAAGTACATAATGGAGTGGAGTACCTCATCTTCTCATAGAAGCTATTATTTGACGATACAAAGGATATTGACTCTAATAATGACCAAAAAGCTAATTTCTAAACCATTAGGGAAACGGATATGTATGTGATCACTGTAAAATTTCGAAACTTTTATAACATTAACCCAATGATAACTTTAACTTAACCGGATATTTTTATTAAATCAGTGAAAAGTAAAAAAAATATCCCACTCGGCATGTTGGAAGGCAAAGATTCCTTTACTTCTGAGTTACTATCTAACAACGTAAATTGTTGACTTTAGAAGCAGTCAGAATTAAGGCTTGAAAACCACTCTTCAGCCTCTAATTTTTAAGATATTGCATTTATCGACAGATTTTAAATAAAAGGTGCTCATCTTAATGACTCGATAATTTAGCTAATTGTAATAATTTTTTATGTTAAATATTAAGCGTATTCAATATTTCCAAAGTTACAGCACATATATTCATTATTTTGAAGTTATAGAAATTTCTACCCTCCTTTCACCATTTTCACGTCCCTTGAACTAGATGTGCCGTCTCTTGCTCTCTCTCTCTCTGCGTGTGTAAGAGCGAGCATTTAATTTTTCAATCAGAAAGAAATAAAAATAATTTTGACTTTTTAACATCGTTTTATTTCGTCCCGGAGGGACACGTATCATGTACAAGCAGAAGCGACGACCACACACATAACACAGAACGACACATAGCGAAATGAGGAAAAAACTTGTAAACATTTTATCCCTGGTCTTATATAACACGAGATACTGATAGGCAAAATATTTTTTAACAGTACTTGGTGCTATTAAGTACAATTCCGATGAGGATTTCTGATGCATGTTCAATCACAGGTAAGGGGAAGAGAGGGATGTTTTTAAAAAAGTATTTGTTTAGATCAGTAGAATTCAGGACTCAGAATCTACACAGATGGATCAAAATCTTCAGCAGGAGTTGGAGCTGCATTTTGTGTCATGCAGGATGCAGTCACTATACACCAGTGGTCAACCAGCTTATTGAAAGAAAATACAGTTTTTCAAGCTGAACTACTAGCACTCAATAGAGCAGTAAAATATGCAAAATCTCTCCCTTCATCAAATCCAGTCACCATTTCTGTCGACAATAAAGCGAGTATACAAGCCTCAAGCTCTCCAAACTCCAATAGCCAACTAGCAAGGGATACATTCACCCTTCTTCTTGTAAATCCTCAAGTTCAAATCTCATGGATCAAGGCACATGTAGGTTATGAGGGGAATGAAGCGGCGGATAAACTAGCCAAAACAGCTGCTAGCGCTAATCAAGATCATAATACAATGAAGCTTCGAAAATGACATCTGAAGAATATCCTCCAAACCGAGATGATGTCAAGATAGCAAAAGGAGTGGGAAGAAGGCGAAACAGGCCGATCCACATTCAATATAATACCGAAAGTTTCTCTCAACGCGACCAACTGGAACAGAGCGGATGTCCTTTTCTTCACTAGACACGGTCCATTCGCAACATACCTGCACAGATTCTATCGGGCCATCTCTCCTTTCTGTAGCTGTGGGGAAATAGGATCACTATGCCACCGAATGCTTACTGACTCTCACGTGGCACATGAGAAAGCCAGATCCACGTTTTGAGGAAGAATGATACAGGAGGATTGCATCGAACACCCATTCACGCAGCAAGATCCACTCTATAATAAACCATATCCATAAATACCAAGACTTCTTCAGGGTTATACAATAGCTGAGACCAAATTGCAAATCATAATCAACCGAAAATATAACTTCAAAAGTGTAACTTATTTTTGCTTCCCCCATGTAATTATTACCTCACCAAAAAACTGAATGTAGTCGTGTAAGATTCGACACCAATGGGATTCTCTCTGGAGATACCTGGATGGTTTGTCGTCTCTATCTTTTTTTATTTTTTATCTCTTTGTTCCTTTTTTCCCTTCCATTTTGTGTTCTTCTAACTGGTTAGATAACTTAATGTTATAGGCACCGGGGGCGCAAGATAACGTTATGTTATGTTATGTTTAGATCAGTAACTTTGGTCCTTTTACACGGAGCGTGGGAACCACTAACTAAAGCATTTTACTACGTTTTTCTTTAATTAATTAAATGGGAAAAATGGGATGGGATCAGAAAATAAGAGAATATTTTAGTATGAAGTTACTATGGGCTAAATTAAGATAGAAATGTGTCAGCCTAAACAAATTCTTTTAAAGATACTGAAATTTCCCTATCCCAAATCGACACGTATAAAGAAATCCCTATTAGAATCTCATGGAATACAACGACCAGTGAAAATCCTTCTATCTCTTTTTTAACGCTCTTTTCTCTATTGTGTCGCCCTGGGGATTGACGTGCTTCTTCGCGTCCTACTTGTACATAAATTATGCCTCCAAGGATGGAATAAAGCAAAATTCTAAGATTACAAAAAAAAATTCCTTCTCTTCGGCCACAAAGCTGCTCAAGAATTATATATTTACAAGTATATATAACTTTTGAGTGGAGATCCTTTGAGTTTTAAGGGCCATGATCGGTGAAGATCTGAAGAAATTTTCCGGGCTTTTTATCATGAGAACCATTGCAATAGGTAGTCTTCCTACAGGAATCTACCTAAAAACGTCTTATCTCAGATTTACCTAGAATCGGTTTCTAAATAACAATTTAAAACCTTAACTGTTGCTTATCAATAGTTATTTCTTAAAATTTCATTTGCATGTTATTCATACTTGTATTGTTTTTTAAAGTATTGATTGCTGTGTTTTAAAATATCAAATACTTGATTAGGTTCGACATTCGTTTGAAGGTCTTCAGATTACTGTTGCCAATCTGAATTACAACTATTTACAAAGTAATATTTATTATTATTAAACTACTAGTGCGTTACTTTTAAATGAAATATATATAATTTATCTCACAGCAATCGCCTCAAGAATAATTTGTTAAATATAATTAGTTGGGCAGAAGATTACATAAAAATTCAGATTTCATAGTTTTTTCAGTAATAAATTTGATTCGAACAACAAATATAGTTTTTTACTTCATTTAAAACATTTTTTTTCTAATTGAACATTTATGCTTATTCATCTAAATACATTTTCTGCTGAGTTATAATTAGATTGGGAATTCTTGAATACTCATTTTCAAGATTAGTAATTAAATCAACACATGTAGGCAGACATAACCACTTATATAAAACACTGGCAACTCCCTTTTTAAGAAAGAGGGTAAGATGATGTGGTGAAAATCTCCTACGCGATAGTTAGAAAAATCTCATTTCCATAGGAAAGCTTTCTCTCCCTTAAAAATTTCAGTATTGAAACTGACTGCGGAAATGCTCCCAGAAAAATGGAGTGGGAAGATTTAAATAGACGATACGTGGCCAAATATTTGATCAGCAATTCTGCAATGCTTATTTGCACATCAAGATAAGTCACCTACTCTTCGCCACTTACTTTTTGAATATATTTGTTTAGTTGGAAAATGTTGTTGATCCTTCTTAATTTAATTCAGGTATTTTTTAAATCATTTAAAAAGGTTTCTTTAATACATTAATTGAGTTTTTATATAAACACTCAAAATTCTTGTCTGTAAAAGGAGAACCGTAATCATGATCCTGACTTAGTAAACAATCATTTTACGGATTTGACTTTTTTTATATAGTGGGGAATTTGTGGTTAGGGATATTTTACGGTTCATTATTAAATATTGTAATAAATAAAACCCTTAATGGTTTTAATTGTTTCAATATTTTATTAGATTTTTATCAATATTTTTAATATTAAAAAATATTTATTGATTAATTAATATTTTAATTATTAATTAAAAATAATTATTTGTATTAATTAGATTTTTATCAATATTTTTATCATATTGTTATATTTTATATTGTACAAAAATATTAGCTATGTTATATTAAATTTATATTTTGTACCTGAAAAATAGAAGAAACTCCGAATTAAAACCATGGCTAGACAAAGAAAATAGTTCTTACTTTAGTACAAGACAAACAAGGGACCATTGGTTATATATTTGGTTTAGTTATACTAACGTCCCGATTTTTAAGCAACTCTAGGCTATTTTGGAATGAACATTTTTTTAATTTTTAACCGCCATCAGACAAAACGGACGACATCTGAGCTGGCACTCTACCTCTCCAAGCTTCTGCATCACACCAGCGAGAGGACATTTGACCTCCAGGAATTTAACCTTCATCAGACCGCTCAAATTACGGATCTCCGGAAAAATCTGGTTCCGCACCTGAAGACCTTACCACTTAACCATCACTGCATTTGCCATGGAAATATGTCTAGAGATTCGCTTTCGCGAATCATAACGGGTAAAACCGGACAGGTGATTGCGACTAAGTGACTAGTAAATTTATTTTTCCCAATTATTTAAAGTATAAAATTATTAAAACTATTTAAAAACTGCCTTCTAACGGTTACTCTTTGTATTTGAAACTTTTTATTATAAAAGTATTTTTTCTGTATATTTGATCTATACTCAAAATTTATTCCCTATTTTATGCTGTTACACTGTATAGATATTCTCTCTCTCTCTCTCTCTCTGTATATATATATACACAAAAAAATTCAAGGAATATTGAAGAAAAATTAATAGTTGATAACATCAATATACATTTTATTATTATTTAAATATCTAACATACTATATAATTAAACATATCTATTTTACAATTATAACCAAGCAAAAGATAAATTTCTATTATACAGTCAGTGTAATAATTTTCAAATCTAAATTCCCTGCTTTTAAATTTTTAATGCCAACTTTTTATCAATTAGTAATCAAGTTTAGGAATTTTCATTTTTACTCAGAGACTTCTAGTCAAAACCTGCTTCTTAAGTGTAAGCTACTTAGTTAATGCATGTTTACTTCTTTTAAAATTATCTTCTCTCGGCAAATAGGACGGACCTTCTCGCTTTGAAAGAGTGAGCGAATTAGCTGAGAATAAATAAATAAATTTTATTTAAAAACAAAAGTTGCAGAATAAATTAAAGTTTTCGTCTCATACCAATAAATAATATATTTATATCGCAAAGGACATATATTAATGCCAATATGAAAAGATTTTGTACTAGAAAATGAGTTTAGTTTAATCCAAATAAAAAATAATTATTATGTGAAAATGTATTAACTTCTAAGCAGTAAAGCACAACAGCATTTTCTATTTTTATAAAAATGTATTTTATAAAGAAGAATGTATTTTATAAAGAATTGTGTATTTTGTAAAGAAGAATTGATTATTTAAAAGAACTGGGTATAATATTCTGAATGTTGGTATGTAATGAACATATCGTGTAAGTGAAAAAAATAATTCAGAGTGATAAAGATTATATTATTAGCTTCACAGTTTTCAATTATTTATTATTTTCATTTGTAATGCCAATCAATAAATTATACAGGATTTTCTACCAACTGGAAATATTGATTTGATAATGGTGTTTTGAAAACTTACTGGAAATCGATTCTAAAGCTGTGTATATTTCCATTAATATCTCTAAGTGAAGGGCATTTTCAGTTTTATTTTAATTTCCACTTTTCTTTCTGTTGGGACGGGAAAATAACAGCACACAGTTCTCTTAAGAATAGCTAAGAATAACTTTATTCGAATAAATCAAATTTATATATAGGCAGAAACAACACTAAAAATGACGTCACATAACAGCGCCATCTAGCGGTGAGCGTGGCTGAATTATTGCTCGAACACTTTCCATTTACTATATACAAATAAGCAACAAAGCCAAAAATATTCCGAAGTAATTCATTTTTCTTTCTTTCTTTTGTTAAAAAAAATAGCAGAAAAATGCATAATTTTGAATATGTATACAAAAAGTAAAAACATTGCTTATTTATCGACAAAAGCATCTTTTAAAAATTACAAAAATAAAATTGTTCTCGCTGCCACAATTCCATTTTTGTCAACTTTTCAATAAAGTATTATTAAACGCAGGGTATAAATGTATAACTCTGTGTCTAATAGCACAGAGTTAGGAAATGTAAGTCATGAAAAAGTATTTGTATAGTCATGATTGATTCTTATTTTATTTGTTGCTGTGATTTCAAATATGAAATCAATTTTTAAATAGAATCGAGTATAAGGAAGGGAGAGTATTCTAAATAAAGTAAAGTAATTATTTCAAAATAATTTTAAAGACTTAATTTACAAACTAATATTTATTAAACCATTGGAAATGATGTGCTAAATTATATTAAAAAGAGCAAATACAATTGTTAATACATTCTGGAAATCATAGATGCTTTATAATACTTTTTCCTTTTCCCCTGAAAGTGTCTTTTTACCATGTGGGAACATGATGTTGATTTGGATATGGGGGTTTTAAAAGCCATAAATTGACGATTTATCACTTTTAAGACATCAATTATTTATTTATTTATTTTTGCTTTTAGAGTTATTAGAAAATAAAATAGAAAGTTGCTATGTTTGACGGCTTATCATCAACAAAAATTTACAAATTAGCGCAAATGTCGGCCATATATCAGGTTCTCCTGTCTGACCAATAAAGGGAAGGATCATAAAAAGTTATCGCCCAAAAATAACAGAGAAGAAAATAGGAATGGACTCGAAATAGTGAGAGGAGGTATCAGAATTCCTATATATAAAGTTTTAATTTTTTATAGCGAGCAAAAAAGTTTTGGAGCTCGAATTTTTAAATGGATTTTTTTTTTAAACATTATTTCCTAAATATCGGTGCATGCGTAATCCGATAGTTATGTGATTGTTTAAAACCTGTTTTTCTAAATTTCCACGAAAACAGCTCTGGTTTCAAGAAAAAAAAAATTTGAAATCGATTGATTTTGGTCAAAAACCCTCTCTTTTTCTAAATATTGGTGATTGCGAAACGTGAATGATGTAAGAACATGGCGTTTTTCTGTCAGATTGGTACTACATGACTTTAAAAATGTTCTCACGGGATTACTTGAAAGTTGCGATAACAGATTTCAGTTTTCTTTCTTTTTGGCGTATCCGTCTCTTGTTGACACTATGTGAGTCTTCTATGTGCAACATTCAAAAAAAGTAATCCGTCTTATGAAGATATTTGAAGGTCCATGTATAAAAATATTGACGATTCATAACCTTAATATTTAAGTTAAGCCTCTTCCATATCTCACTGAAATCTTACTACTTTTTCTTCCCTAACATCGATTTCCGATTTCGAGAAAAGTCCCCCAAATGCGAATTTAAGAAATGCACTTTCTAAATCAGTGAGCAACCTAAATCTTTGAATTTCGTTAACATGTTTTCTACAATACATTTAAAATTGGGTACCTTAAAGCTCCTCGAAATGGTTTGGACAACTTATTTCAAAGCTCTCCAGAACTCTTTTCATTCCTATTCGTTTACTTTCAAACACTTCGTCTTTAAAATATTTCGGAATATCTGGAGATGCAAAAATATCTTCCTTTATTTTTGCTTCCAACAGTCTGAAAACCTGTTACCAAGATATTTTTTGACAGATTCTAAGAAAATTGTTGAATCAAGTCAAACTTGATGTGAAATGGAGGTTAAAAGAACTTTACTGAGATCAACCAAATTTTCCTTAGCCACGTTTTCATTTCCTGCTTTTAATGCTTTATAATGAGGCTATTCCTTTTTTGATCCAATGGGTGGAGAAGTAGTTATCCCGACAGTTTTATACATACATGTTGATACTGCTTTGTTCAGTGATGGCGGAGTGGTAGGCGGTATACAGAAGTAATACAGTCTTGTACATAGAAGTAAACCATGTCACTATCTTCATAAAAATACTGAATGTAGGTTAGTTATCTTTTTGAATAATGTGAAAGAGATCCCAGTAGCTAATAAATTCTTTTTCATTGAACTAAATGAATAAAAACCATTTTGAAGTAAAATCTAACGAAACAAAAAAAAGTACATACTATTATTTTTTATAATCACCACAGACTGCCCCAAACATCTCCAGTTTTCGCACTGTGGTTATGAGAGTTTATATTTATTTCTAGCTTTAATAAATTATACCGTAATGAAATATTTTTCGAAATCAAAATTTTCGAGGAAAAAAGAATACTTAATGGATTTTTTTATATCTTTCATGAAATCAGCATCCAGAAATCTATCAGAATCTATTATTGGCTTCTAAACACTTTATTTCCTGAAATTATATAGGCTTGTAAGGAAAAAAAATATCGTATTAAATTCCATTCTTTTTATTAAATTACAGCTCTACAATAACTGAAATCAAATAAACATGGGGGCAAACTAAGCAAGATAAAAATACCCAGAAAAGGCATGCAGGTATGCGATTTATTCTTAATTGTCCTCTTTTTTAATTCTTGACCTCATATTAATTTGAGAACGGCCACAAACTTGGGACTCACTAAGTTTGGTAAAGTTACCATGCAATACACGGTAAGATCTATTACAGTGTCATCTGACATTAAAAAAAACGGGTTTAGAGAATGATACTCGTTGCTAGAGATAGGAAAGCGATGCGGGATATAAAAAAAAATTAATTTCTTGATTGAAAATCATCAATTTATTACGAAATAACCTGGATGCAACAATCCAAAGAGTACTGAGTGTAGAAACGCACATTTGTTTGATTCCGAATTCTAGAACTCTTATGCCAAAAAAGTGTTTGAAATAAAAGAGAGCAATTCGTTACCAAAAGATACTTTTATTTTATGTGTCCGAAATGCATTAAACCATCATGTCTACATTTATTAGTAAAAAAAATAGATTGTCTTTTTTCTTGCTGTCGTGAGTGGTTACGTTCACAAAAATAAGTGACTAAACAAATGGGTTTGAGTGTTTGTTCTTGGTGTTATTAAGTTCAAGATGTTTTTTTAAAACTAAGCCGGCTGTACAATTTTGTATCTAACTTTTTCCCTGTATCTTGTACAGTTTTTGGGGACAGAAATATTTTTATGACAACTGACGTAATAAATGAACTCGCTGTAGACTACTGCATGGTCACTTTGCTGTATCTGCATTTATTGATCAAAGATCTTTTCTCCTCTTGTCGAGGGTGTTTAGGTCACAAAAATTGTAAAATTGAGACTAAACAAATGATTATTTTATGCGTTTTGTTTTTGATGTTATTCAGTTCAAGATGTCTTTTCGAACTAAATCGAAGACGTTGTACAATTTTGTATCTAATTTTTTTCCAGTACAGGTTTTTTTGGGGGGGAGGGGGGGTAACTTAATTGTTTAACCCCAAGTGGCACAGTAAACAATCTCGCCATGTATCAAATGATCAGTTTATTATATCTACATACTAATAGTGTTACCATTCCAACATAGAGTTAATTTAATTAGCAGTATGATTTACCCCCATGATTTAGTAATCATAAAAGATTGCACCTCAAAACCAGCTTTCAAAGCTATCAGGGGTTAATCTAGCTATCTTAATAACATTGATGCAACCAATGTTTTAAATTCGGAGATGAAGAAAGAAATCAAGCATATAATTTTGGAAACTAATCGTATTAAGGCTACTGGTCCAGATGTAATCATGATAGAGATGATAAGAAATGTCTTCTCACATTCTGATTGGTTTTCTGGTGTGGTTGATAAACGGGCGCATTATTCCAGATATTTGAAAAAGAGCTCGGGTCACCTAGATACCAAAGACAAGCAAGGGCTTAAGTGAACCTTATAGACCAGTATGTCCACTTCCTATTAGGAGAAGAGTTCCTGAAAAAAAATTATAGCTCAAAGGCTTACGTACGAACTTGATAAGAAGGGAAAGTTAAAGTCTAAGCAGTTAGGTTTTATACAGGAGAAAAACCATTTCTTTGACTCAGGACTACCTTTGAAAATTCATTGAAAGATCAAAAAAGGAAAAAGTAACTACGCAAGTTCTTTTACTTGATATGTCAAATGCATTTAATAGTATTGAATGGCAAGATATTATGAATAACCTTGAAGAAGATGGAATGTCTAAATATTTAGTTTTTATAACTGGAAATTTACCATCAAAACGAAAAATTGTTGGCATTGAAATAATATTGATTTTAATTATTACTAGAGTATCCCATAAGGCTCGTGTTTAAGATCTATAATACGGTTAATCGTTGTGAATATATTTTTAACAGATTTTGAGAGCTGATCAAATTGCGACAACATTAGATTTGCAGATGGCATCCTTTTATCGGCCTCAAATGTTCAAAATTATGAAAATTTTTAAAAATCCATTTTAAAAAATTAAAGTTTGAGCTATAAAATATAACTTAAAATGAATCTAAATAAAAATTCATTATGTTCCCTTACTAAAAAAGAAATACATCATTTTTTCTATCAGGGTAAATTACAGAAGTATTAAATTCATTAAAATATCTTGAAATAGAATGACGATTTTAAATTTTTATGCATTAAATGTTGAATTGTAAAAATTTCTTAAACTTCATTTTCCTCATCAATAAATTAATAATATAGAGATTGTTAAAAAAAGAGAGCGAATAAACTTTTAAAATAAGAGTCCAATATCACATTTTTTGTAATCGTTTTTTTAGAGTTAGAAAAATTATTTTCATCCCCACTGGCATAAACAATTTATCAGTCACTGAGATTATTGTTCCATGAAATATACCAATTATCGAATGATTGGGTTTTTTTGTTTAAAATGGGATGTCTTTTAATAGAAATTTTGTAAAGTTACATTTATCTATTATTTTATGATAATGATGATATGATTACAAAACAGTAGCTCAAAATATTTCTATTATAGAAAAGTAAAATACAAAATAAAATAATAAAAATTTAGAGCTGATGTTTGACATAACCTATTTGATTTTACATTAGTTGTATTTCCTTGCCATGAGTCTACAGTTTGAGTTCTCCTACTCTAAAGTTAGTATAATCGACTTTTGGGAACCATCTGTTCTTCCATCAATATAACAGCCTTAACTCGCAATGCTACAAACTGTAACTCAAAATGCTGTTAAGCAACTTTAAATGCATTAAGTAATATATCAAGTGCTATTTTAAATTATTTTAATATAATAAGCATACAATATTCTGAATGATTAGCTAACCATACCCAGTAATAAAATTAATTGGTAAAATATCTCCAGTTATTCACGTTGGAAGCAGTGTGAAAGTTTTATTTTGTGATACAACTATAAAATGGAAAGAAGATAGGACTGGAGTCTAATAAAGGCTTCGATTCAGTGATTGGTAGCTAAAGAATTCCTGTTAATTTTTCCCATAATGAAATAGGCTTCTGAGATTAATCTTGAAGAAAGAATAAGCGACTATTAATGATGCATGTAGTGATAATTACCTTCCATATTGAATACAAATCGATGAAATCGGTACAATTATCGGGACTGAGTGAATCTTTCATAGTTATTTTCTTTTGAGAATGAACAGAGAAATAATATTTGTGAAATTTCTTACAATGTTGGAGGTGGTAGTCGACCCGTGATCATTAATGTTATATCTATCCTCTATTTTCTTTATAAAATTAATCCAACTTGACGATGATTGAGGTTGGGGTGCTGTTTTTTTTATTGTTTAATTAATTATTTTAAAACTACAGTACACTTCCGAGTGTAAGGCCTCATGTAGCGAAAGGACAGGCCGGAGGGAAGGCGAAGGGTAGGACAACAAAAAAGCCGGATAGGCCGGAGCTCTAAGAACTTATTACTTGGTTCACCAACCCGAAATACAAAATTTTTATTCAACAATTCCTTGTTAAAATAGTATTTTCTCAATTTTTATTGAGTAATAAGCCCTGCATTTGTCTCAATGTGAACGCAGACGTGACCCTGGGAATTATAAAAGAAAATAGAAGGAAGGCTCTGTTAAGGAAATTTATATATGTTTATATACTTCACTCACGTTTCAAGAATTTATTAGATATAAAGGTAAGTTAAAGAACATGAACTGTTCGCATTTTAACATAAATTCTACACTCTTCACAGTGGTACATTTATAAAAATACTAAGCACATCGCAAGAACAATTTACGAATACTGTGCGAACTGTGCAGTTATAACCAGGCATAGCGGTAGCATTTGATATCCTTTACACATTGACAAAACATTGAACAAGAAGAAGAACGCTGCCCTTTGAATCTCACAACTTCTATTTTGTACTCGTAAGAAAATCGTAGTGGATCCCAGCTTCTAATGCCTTGGCAATGTTGCCAGTGCAAAGTGTTGTTTTCTTTAATTAATTATGATAAAGGAAAACTAGACTGGATAATACTCCTGCTGGATTGAATTGGTATACATTCCAATCGAACTGGATACTCTGGAATGTACTGTATAAATAAATTTAATATTATTATAACCATGGTATATAGTCAAGAATGGAAAAAGTTAAATGAATGAAATAAGAATCGATGCATTTTTCAGTTGTGAAGAATCCCTTTTTTCCCTGCATTAAAAGATACTTCCCTCAAACAAGAAATTCCTAAGGTTTTACTTATTTGCTTCTGCCTTTATAAAAATCGGAACAACAACAGAGGGCGGTCGAATCGGAAGTGGAAATTAAACGCCTGAATTCGCACTCACAGAAACACGAATGGAGAACTCAAAAAGATATCTGTTCAAATATTTGCCTCCATAATCGAGTCACGTTCATTTGCACATTAAAATGAGAATTTCCGAACTTACATGCATGAGTTAAATTTGTTATTTGCTTAGTCGGAAAGGCTGAATGGTCTTTTCTAATTAGATTCAGCTTCCTTTGGACCCTGAGAGGCGTAAAATGAATAGAAACTTGAAAAGAAAATGGTTAGCTTAAGTTCTTTCTTTTGAAAGTAATTAATGGTTTAAAAACTGCTTACAAGTG
>JAPMOQ010063627.1:687509-758967 GCA_026543055.1 Argiope trifasciata
CATTGTGTGTGTGTGTGTGTGTGTGTGTGTGTGTGTGTGTGTGTGTGTGTTAAGTTTAGGAACTCGATGAAAAAGGTTTCTAAATATCGAAACTTGCGTAATCTGATAATCTCGTAACTGTTTCAAACCGGTTTAAATTGGTAAATGACTTAAATTGTCTTAGATATTAGGCCTTTTCGCATAATTTTATTTTGTTGAAACTTTGTTCCCAAACTCATTTTTTGCTGTTGAGAAAAATGGAAAATCCAAGTGAATGCAAAGAGCTCTTTGTAGTGTTGTATTTTAGAAAAATAAAAGACAAACGTGACTTTAAGAAGCTAGCAAGCATCGAACGATGTTAATATCACAACGTCTTTTGATAAGTGAAAAATTATCATTTGAGGTTTTTATACTCCGTCCATACAATTTTTAAGCCTGTGTTGTCGAAATCATAAGGTGGTTATAGCGATAATTCATAGCAAATATGAGATAAATTCTGAAAAGAAAGGAAAAGAAAAAATTTATCGAAATTATTTTCACATAGTCAGCAATATCTTTAAATTAAAGCTGATTCCTTCTTAACTCCTTCAGTTGGAATTATGAAATATTTAAACAAAAAAAATTCTTTATTTGCCGTACTGAGTATTATGGCATAGAGTATTTTATAAACAAAACTTCATATTTATGAATAAAAAATTTAAAAAATAATAGCGTATCCTGTATACCGGGCATTCCAACACGACAGATGTTGTTGCTTTCGGTTCTTGTAGATAAGTTCGCTGATGAAGTCATCCATTTTAAGACGAGTTTTAGCGTCACTTGTTTCAGTAGCGCCATACAGGGCCCAAGAATACTTCTTAGCTACTTACACACCACAGCCCTTTCAACGGGGTGGACTTCATACAACTGATTCACTCATCTACTTAGAGTAATTTAGACTTGAATCAGAGAACGATCACCTCAGAATTAGCACCCCCAGTGGTATTTTTGTTTTTATTGCAGTTGAATCAACAAGAGCAAAATTGAAATCAGCCGCCCAGGATGCCCTCTCAATCTTCAAGTGCTGGACGGGCAAACATCACAATCGAATTTCTGTGGAAAAATCATGCAACATCTTGATAAGTAAATTAGTCAACGGACCAACAATTGAATGTAATAACGGGACGATCAAACGCCAGAGTTACCTTTGACTATAAGCTGAACTGGATCCCTCACCTCCTCAACATCAAATCTAAGACGACTCTCTTATATCAAAATATTAGTAGAATTTTTGGTTCTACATGGGGACTGAAAAAAGAAATCAGACACCATCACTACTTCGCCATTGCCGAGAGGGTTCTACATGGAGCATCAGCTTGAGCATATCGTCTCTCATCCAGTCAACAAAAATCCTGAGCTCGATATAGATAAATCTCTACTAAGTATATCTGGAGCATTTCGAACAACATCTACGGCAGCCCTACAAGTTACCGAAGGAATTCTATTTCACATCAAAGTGCAAGCAGAAGCAACCTATGAAAGAGTAAGTCGTCCTCAATTATCTAGTAATTTTCAAAATAAAACGTTCTATCCTGAGAACTTCAAGATGAAATGCCTCATACAAAAATCTTCCCCTTTTACTTTCTTCTTGTAAACAGAATTTCCTTCAAACAAGAATTCCAACCTACAAAAAAGACGAGAAAAAAAGACTATTTTTACATAGGGATCTAAAATCAAGAGAAAAACCAGTTTTGCATTCTGCGTCTTTCAAAACGAACAAATCACTCATTAGTGGCTTTTCAAATTGAATAAAAATAATTCTGTATTTTTGGCCGAGCTACTGCCCATTAAGGATGCATGTAAATGGGCAAGCAAATTCGATATTAATGCTAAAATATGGAGCAATAGTGAGTCCAGTTTAAGAACTATCTGCTCATTTTCCATCTCAAGCCCAGTTATATAAAAATGTAAGCCATTCTTCTCCGCCAATTTTCTATCAAGATAGAAAAGGGTAAAGCCCATGTGGCAACAATGGAAACGACGCCGCAGATTCTTTAGTCAAACAAGCCATCTTTACAGGTATGCCCGTTCCATATCCATCTGCTAGAAGTCACCTTAAAAGTATTCTAAATAAATTGAACCCACGGTGATGGCAAGAATGGGACAATGGCTCAACGGGTAGAAACCTCTATCAAATTATCTCCAGAGTCTCATTTAACCCATCATCTCGGAATATGCTTGATATTATCTTTACAACTGGCCATGGCCATTTCCCTTCATATTTCAAGCAATTCAGTATTAAAGGATTGGATCAATGTGGCTGCGGTGAAATAGGCCATCCCCTTTATTATGCCGCAGGATGCCCTCTCACTGCATCTTTCCACTTTAAAAAATTCACCCACGACCTAGAATGTATCTGGTAGATCCAATGGCAGTTTTTGGTAATATGAGGCCACAGGCGCTGAAATATTTTGAGGCCCCTTCTTGATAAACTCTATTGTTGACAAAAAAGTAGAAATAAACATGTTAATTTTAACTTCATGTTTATTTTGTGATATCGTTATGTATTGGAAGGTAATTCCTAATGCATGTATAGCTTTTACTTTTATTTGTTCAGAGATTATGCTTTTTATCTACCCAATTTATATGCTATTTCATTTTTTTAATTGTTTCTAGAACAATGAATCTTACATTTTATTTCATAAATATATATATAACTTAAAGCAACAGTCATTGAGTTCTTTAACGATTTCTTTCATCAGATTCGTAAGAAATGGTTCAATTTTTATATCAAAATTGTTTGCCTACAGCCTGGTGAACATGTTATAGTATACGAATAGGAAAGAGAGGGTGATGAGAAAGTGTTCTAAACTTATAAAGTTTTAGAAAAGAATTTGCAGACGCGTCGCTTTGATACCGAACTGGGTGTATCAACGTTATGGAGAACAAGATAGTGAAGGTCAAAATTAAAAATCGTGTGCAGTTCTTACAAGACAACGAGCAATTGATCCCCCCAGACCTAAGCCCTGTATCAATTTTCGTCTCCTAACTCAACCAAGTTCTTCTGCAGGATATTTTAAGTTCAATGGATTTCATCCACTCATACTGACAACCGAACACCCGCACTATCATCATAATATTATACACTGATGGAAAAAAAATCCCAACACTAGGAAGGAGCTGTGCTAGATAAACGAAATTTGGTAGGCGTGTTTATACATCTGAAAGATGACGTCGATTCAAATTTCGAGCTACGCGCGTAAGTGCGGCGCTAGTAGCGACACTATTAACATGCAAATGAGGTTTGCTTTAAATAAGCGCTGTAAGGTTCGTGATCGTTATTTACAGTTGAGATTTGACGTAGTGGGTTAATGTTAGTCAAGGATGCCTCTGAGAAGACGAAGAAGCCATTATCAGCAGCTCACTGAGTTTGAACGAGGTCGTGTTGTAGGGCTACGAAAAGGTGTGTTTTCTTTCCGCGATATTGCTGAAAAACTTGGCAGGAATGTATCCACTGTGCATGAGTATTGGCGGCAGTGGTCAAGGGAAGGTACCTCAAGAAGACCAGGTTCCGGGCAGCCACGTGGTACTACTGAGAGGGAAGACCGTCGTATTCGGCGTATAGCTGTGGCTAATCGTACTGCGTCTGCAGCTGAAATTCGAGCTGCAGTTGGCACCACAGTGACACAACGAACTGTTGCAAATCGGTTACTTCTAGGACAGCTCCGAGCCAGACGCCCTGTACAGTGCATTCCACTGACTCCAAACCACTGTCGTTTGCGACGTGAGTGGTGTCAAGCTAGAGCTCATTGGAGGACGGAGTGGAGATCTGTTGTGTTTTCTGATGAAAGCCGGTTCTGCCTTGGTCGCAGTGATAGCCGTTTTTGGTTAGAAGTAGGCGAGGTGAACACCTGCTAGTGACCTGTCTGCGGCCTAGACACACAGAGCCAACTCCTGGAGTTATGGTTTGGGGAGCAATTTCGTATGACAACAGGAGCACTCTCGTGGCTATCCCACGCACCCTGACTGCAAATTTGTACGTCAGTCTAGTGATACAACCTGTTGTGCTGCTATTCATGAACAGCATTCAAGGGGGTGTTTTCCAACAGGATAACGCTCGCCCTCATACCGCTGTTGTAACCCAGCATGCTCTACAGAGTTTCAACATGTTGCCTTGGCCTGCTAGATCACCAGATCTTTCTCCAATCGAGCACGTATGGGACATCATTGGACGACAACTCCAGCGTCATCCACAACCAGCATTAACCGTCCCTGCATTGACCGCCCAAGTGCAACAGGCATGAAACTCCATCCCACAAACTGATATCCGACACCTGTACGACACAATGCATGCGCGTTTGCATGCTTGCATTCAAAATTCTGGCGGTTACACCTATTACTAATGTACCAACATTTCACATTTGAAATGTGATCTCTACCTGTGATCTTGAAACTTTAATCAATTAAATATGTTACCTAGACAAGTGTATTCCTAAAATTTCACTACTATACAATAATTTCTTTTTTTCTTGGTGTTGGGATTTTTTTTCCATCATTGTATATACTTACTTTTTCCGTTTATCGTATGTAAAATAATAATAATAATAATTCCACGTATATCCTTTAAATCAGAGGTATGAAACTCAATTTTGCAGTGGGCCATATATTAAATTTTAAATTCGTAGGTGGGCCAGAATGAAAATTTAAAAAAATGAACTGAATTATTATAAAAATTTATTTATTAAATTATATAAGTATATAATATACGGTTGTTAAAAATCATATAAAAGTTATAAAAGATGGTAGGTAATTATGTTGAGCTCGAGGATCCAGATACCTGACTTCTCCTGTTTCTGACAAGCTCATTGATGTCAGGTATCATATTCGTTGTAGTTATTTTACGAATTGATTGGAGATGTTCATTCTTAAGTCTTGTGCGATGTTTTTTCTTATTTATTTTCATGACGGAAAACATCTGCTCACATAAATAGGTGCTACCAAGTTTAGTTTAGTTTAGTTTTATTAACGTCCCGTTTAAAGTAACACGAGGGCTATTTTGGGACGGACCTCGTAATTTTGAACCAAGATCAGATGACGAGGACGACACCTGAACTGGAACCTCCCTCTCCACACCATACCACACCAGCGGGAGGACGTTTGGCCTGACAGATTTAACGTGCAAGAGACCCCCTCACACGACGGTTCTTCAGAGGAATCGAGTCTCGAACCTGAAACCCATAGGTGCTATTAAACATGCAGATAATGCGTGCCGCATGCTTTTTTAATTCCGGGTAATTATCCAAACTCTTAAAATATTGTGTATAAAATGCAAGAGCGTTTATCTCATTAAAGTTTTCTTTCAAAATACTGTCCGATTGAAGATCTATCAACTCCATTTGCAAATGAACTGGTGCCTGTGAATTGACTGGATTGTTGAAAATTGGGAATTCCATTTCATTCATTTTGAGAAAGTCTTCAAAACGATTATTGAATTCCGTTATCAAATTTTGCAGAAGTTGAGAATATTCAACCATTTTTTTTTCTTTGGTTCATTGTGCTAAATGATTTTAAATGAGGGAAATGGTCCAAAGTTGGATTTTTTTACCTGATTTTCCCACAGCCTCAACTTTGTTTCAAAGGCTTGAATATATTTAAGTGACAATCAGATTTTTACCCTGTAACTTTATATTCAAATTAGTCAAGTGTTTATCCATATCTACCAAAAAGGCACAATCAATCCAACAGTCATTGCCATAATTAATTGGTTTGCCTTTTTCTAACATGAAAGCTTGAATAGGGTCACGTACTGCAAAAATTGTCTCTAAAACTACTCCTCGACTGAGCCAACGAACTTCGGGGAAATAAGAGACATCAGAAAACTTTTCGTCCAAATCTTGTAAAAATTGCCTGAACCTGATTTAATCCTCTGCTTCTTATAAAATTTACAATTTTAATTATAGGTTGCATGGCATGGTCCATTTTTAAATGTTTGGATGCCAATGATTCCTGATGAATTATACAGTGAAATCTCACAAAATTCCCTGATGTTTTCTGTTTTAATTTAACTATAACGCCCGAATGTTTGCCAGCCATGGCAGGAGCGCCATCCGTAGTTGTGCTGCTAAGTATATTCCAGTCGAGTTTATATTCTGCTATCAAATGCTCAAGTGCAGAATAAATATCATTTGCTGTTGTAGTACCTGTCAATGGAACGCACTTTAATAGTTCTTCAGTTATTTCAAAGTTACTGTTAATGCCTCGTATAAAAACAGCAAGTTGAGCTGTATCAACTGTATCAGTACTCTCGTCAACAGCCAGTGAAAAGTTTGTAAATTCTTTAATTTTCTCCTTCAGTTGAAGAATCAAATTTTAAGATAAATCATTTATTCTTGAAGCAACAGTGTTTCTTGAGAGCGAAATATTTTGAATTATTGACTTTTGAGATGGAAATGAAACATCGGCAACTTTCAACATACAGTCTTTAATAAAATCCCCATCAGTGAAAGGTTTTGATCTTTTCGCAATTTCTAATGCAATAATAAAACTTGATTCCAGGGCATCTTCGCACTCTGTATTAGCTTTAGTAAGCATCGATTGTTGACCTTGAAGTTTAGATTTTAAAGATGACAATGTGTCGATTCTTATTTTTTCATTGTAACAATCAAATATTGACTTATGATTTGTATCATAGTGTCTCTTCAAATTAAACTCCTTACAAATAGTAACTGTTCGATTACAAATCTAACACAGTGGTTTACCTTTCCATTCTATGAAAAAATATGCAATTTCCCATTGAGACTGAAAAACTCTGCACTCACTATCAACTTTACGTTTTTGTGACATTATGCCAAAATCGTAACAATTATGGAACTCGCCACAACAATTATGAATATCGCTCGCGCACGACACAAACAAATGCGCAATACCTTCACAATCCACTACTTCGCAGTACAATTAAAATCCTCCTCCAACCGTATCGCTTCGATTACTCGACTCAACTGACTCACGTCACGCCGACGCACTCGTTTTATAAGATTAAGGAAGGTTCTAGTCTAGACTTGAAGCGCGTGGAAGATTCTATCGTTCTCGGCAAAAATAATAGGATATTTCCGCTAGCTGCGAAGAGAAGGAAATACTGTCTTTCTCTCTCGCTTGTCTAGGCACGCGCTGTCCTTGAAATTACTAATAAACATCCGTAGACTTGAGAGTACAAGTATTTAAAACATCCGTAGAGGAATCAAATGAAGTCTAAAAAACATGATTCTTCTTTCTGTGACACATTGCGATCGCGGGCCTTATTGATACGGCCCAGGGGCTGGAAGCGGCCCGCGGGCCGTATCTTTGACATGACTGCTTTAAATCGACAGGATTCCGAATTCTAGGGGGGGGGGGGGTACCAGTTCAGGTGTCGTCCTCGTCATCTGATCTTGGTTCAAAATTACGAGGTCCGTCCCAAAATAGCCCTCTTGTTGCTTTAAACGGGACGTTAATATAACTAAACTAAACTAAACCGAATCCTAGAGATTCCAAAATCAGTGATATTCTGTGGCGAAAGAAAGTGATATTGTCTCAACTTGGAGGTCGTTGTGGCTACAATAGATTTCTACGTGCAACAGCCATACATGCCACCATATTTGGCTGTTCGGATCGAATTCCCAACCCAAGGGAAAAGAACCCAAAACCTTACCAACCAGGCTGTCCCAGCCTTAAAACAGATGCAAAAGGCGTAATGTTACAAGACGATAAACAAAAAAGTTGCTATTTTATCAAGAGTATAGACAGTGTACATCTGTCCCAAGCATATCACCAATTTTGTCAATATTAGTTTCGTAAAAAATTTCTGACATTTAAATATGGCCAAATAATTTCTCTATATACCGTTGTTTTTGAGGAATATTGCAAAATAAAATTCCACCATACTGTGATTGACCTTCAACCTCAGAAATCTGATGTTTTTTAGCTAATAAATTAATTTCATCAATTTACAAACACAGCCAACCAATCAGAATTTTCTAAATTTACAATGCAAGTATAATTCAAAATAGTACTTTCTTTCTTCCTTTTTGTAGTAAAATGTAGCTCGTCAAAGTTGATTTGACTTGATTAAATTAATACTGTTAATATGATGGAAGAACAACTGGTTGCCGAAGGTAGCTAACACTGTTAATAATTCAAGCTGAATTTTTTTTTAAAAAAGAATAAATACTGAGCATGTTTTGCAACACTAGGACTAATAATAAACCCTTTAAAATAAAATTGCGTATTTGCACATCCGTTATCATGCAAATTTGTGTAAATTTAAGTAATGTAAAAAACCGTTAATGTCTTTTATTCCAACAGAACGCCTTAGTCGTCTCAGCTTAACATTAGATTAATTGGTGCGTTTAAGCGGCATTTACCTTGGGGCAATCTATCATTCTTTCTATTCGTGAAAAAATTGAACAACGAACTTCGGCAAGGTTTGTCATAATGCTTTCCAACTCTTTCCGCCTCGCGTGATTGTACTATAATTAACTATATTTCTACAAAATAAAATGTCAGTTTGCGATAAAGGCGGTCTTTTAAGTGACATTTTTTTTTAAACCTTTCGGTTACGAACGCTTGTTCGTGCTTTATAAAGATACGTTACTAACATTATAGTTTAAAAATTCAGTTTGGAATTGTTCATCCTTTATACCATCTCAGATACGAAGTATACATACGGAATGTATTCCATATTCATCAACAATTTCAGTCTTGAGATTCAAATGAATCTTCATACATCTTAAGAGTCCGAAAAAATGTTTTTGGAATTATGTCTATCAATGAACAAGATAACTTTAAAACACTTTGATATAAATTAGTTAATTTAATATTCTAATTTTAAAAAATTTGGAAGAATTCAGTTGTTTCTCAATAATGGATATTACTCTAGCATTCAAAAACGTTCATTAGAATTTTAAATAAAGAAAATTTTAAATCAAAATCTGGCCATTGTTAATAAATTACTATTTCAAATAACTATAAATTTTAGGTGCTACAAAGGCAGAGAATTATTACAATTATTCATCACTACTTCAAACATTTTTCCACGATTAAATGATATCTTGAAACCTTTCCACATTCACGTTGCAAGCAGAAAATGAATGAAAACTCGTCAAACAGGCTAATTACAAAATTGAAGCTAGTTCTAAAGCATTCAGCATAGCAATGTTTTAAATAGCCAGTTATAGCAGAGTGTTCCTTAAAAATGTTTAAAGGATAAGCAGTATATTTTCGAAGTGGTACTTCATAATGCTTAATAAAATGCTTCATCAAAAAACAATAAAATAAAATGTTTCAAAAAATGTTTTTTTTTTACATCAAAAGCAAAATTATTTTAGAACTTTTAAGATATAGTTTTTTTAAATTGTATAAATAACTTTTTTATTAACATTCCTTATCCAAATAAGGAGTGAAGAATAAAATGTGAATAACTTGGGAAGGGGAATATGTTTTGTTTCTCTGCCAATAATAGATAAGAATAAGAAAAAGATACGAACATAATGTGCACCATAAATTGCAATGTAAAAAAATATGAAACATAGAATATATGAACTTATTTGCACACATAAAATGAAACATAGAATGTATGAACTTATTTGCATGCATAAAATGGAACATAGAATGTATGAACTTATTTGCATGCATAAAATGGAACATAGAATGTATGAACTTATTTGCAAACATAAAATAACACATGAGATTTCAACAATGTTATCTCATTCAGAATGTTTCTAAATATATATATATATTAATATACTGTGGTGATATCTTAATAAGACAGATAACATCTACAGGAGATAAGCATGCTTTTGTCCTGTGGTTATGTTATCGGCCTTCTAATCCAAAGGTCCTAGGTTCTATTCTGAGCCAACTCAATTCCCACAATGGTGACCTCGAACGTGATGAACCTTCACCTTCAAGCAACTGATGTGTGGCGCCATCTACCCGCAACCAAAGTCGTCAGACTCACTTGACGCAGCAACACAAAGTCGTCAGACACACTTGACGCAACAATCTACGCACGCTCGCCATAACGCTTGGCGTAACTAAAAAAAAAAAAAAAAAAAAAAAAAAAAAAAAAAAAGCTCTCTACTCGCCAAACAAACATGGGTACGGCGCATTAGATACACAGCAACCACTCACTCAACAAACCAATTCATCACCACTCAACAACAGTGCATATCGTTCGTCTAACTCACTGGTGGGTGAGTCTGTGGTGATATCTTAATAAGACAGATAACATCTACGGGAAATAAGCATGCTTTTGTCCTGTGGTTATGTTGTCGGCCTTCTAATCCAAAGGTCCCAGGTTCTATCTTGAGCCAACTCTAATTCCCACAATACTTTTACTGACTTACTTCCTTTTTCTCAGATCAAAATTCAAGACATTCAACATTGCATACATTCTCATGCAATGGATAATTTATGACTTAAATCACAGGCAAATTGAGCTACTATTATTATTCAATCAAATTGAATGAACTAAAATAAAAACTGTTATTACCCTAATTACCAAATAAATAAATGATTTTAAAAATATATAAATTCATTAAATGTATAATATTGAGGCTGAAAACATATTACAATTATTGAAATCATTAATTAAAAAATAAAAATTAGATTAATTATTTATACCAATTTGGAATATTAATTATTCTATATTTCACTTGAGTAGCTTATAAAATATTAACTTTTAATGTTGCATTGATTTAAAGTTAATCATTTCTTTATAATTATTAATTAATAACTATAGTTTATATTTCATGATTTTTTTACTTTAAAAAAATAAAACATATAGTTTGTTTCTTTTAACTTACAAAATTAAAATTTAAACTAAAATTAATCCTTAACCTGTTAATTAAGTTACAAAAAAAAAAATGCTAAAATGTGAAAGTAAATTGGGTAATTATTGAAACAGGGTTTTCATAATTTGCAAAGTTTCAAACTGCAAGATGCCACTGTTTTCACTTACACATCTTATGCAAAATTAATTTCAAATATATTTTTATTTCCTTTCAGCAAATAATTCCTCATTGAGAACATTAGAGATAAAAAATTTCCTGTTAGAAATGAGCAAATAAAAAATAGAAAAATAGAATACACTGATATGTTAAAAAACATATATATATGTGACCTAAAAGGGTATGCCTAATTTGATGCCTATAGCATGCTCAAGTTTCCAAAAATATTCGAGATGCCACCAGTTAACAAAAACACGTTACAAATTGATATGAAAAATCATTCATAAATAGCAGCCTTATAAATTTTTATCACAAGATTGGTGATCATATTCTTTACTATGAAAATAAATTTTAATTAATTTTAATTTTTATAAATTATAATATTTTAATTTTAATAAATTTAAATTTATTTCTCCAAAAAATGTTTAGAAATAGGAAAAGTATATCAACAATTAGGTGAAACAACAGCAAACAATAATAACTTCTTATAAACAAATTAGCATGTCTCTAAAATTAAAACACAAATATTCATCTATGTTTGGGTACTGGAAAGACTGGCATTAACTTTCAAACTACCACTCTACCTTACAGTGAATTCCGACAGTAGAAAAAGTTCCAGGCAATAATAAAATGCTACTATCACAGAATTTTAATAGACAGTTACTTTTATACACTCCAAATTTCACTAATTCACATACCACTCATCAAACATATAGATTTTATTTCTCTTTTATAATTCAAGTCGAGAAGCCAATCTCATAATTGAATTTTCTTTCTTTACCAATTTCTCAAGTATTCAGATATGTAAATGAAAGAAGGAAAAAATTATATTTTTGTCTTTCAAAAACCATTCAGTTAGGTTTAAAATAGCCACTCAAGTTAGTTTAATCATTCAGTTAGGTTAAGCAGTAATAACCCAGTTCTTTCAAGCATTGCAAAAGAATGATACAAAATCTTACACATATGTTTAGATTTTTCAGGTAAAATTTTGTGAAATAAGACCTGTAATTTGTATGTAATACTGTGGGCCAAAAAACTTCCTAAGTGATATGATAAATTAGTTTCCTTAATCATACAATGCAATCGTATAGGATTCATATTTTTTAGATTCCATAATCATTTTAGAATATTATGCTTTTAAACTCAAAATTGGGAAAACTGGGGATTCTCAGGCAAATTTAATAAATTTTCCTTTTTATAAAAATAAAATTTTATAATTAAGTCATTTTATAATTATTTCCGTAATTAAGTCAAATATAATCTATTTTTCCTTTTTCTAAGAATCCCTAGTTGGCATATACTAACTAATAACTAAATATTGAAATCACAGCATTATTATTTGGATTTTTTTCAATGATTTATCATCTAGGTAATGCAAGGAATTTGAAAATAGTTCTAATTTTTTATATTTTATGCTTTAAAAACCTTCAAATATAAAGCTATAAGAAAAGTGTTTACTAAATTGTTGATAAATTTTTTGTCTCAATAAGTAAGTATTCCTTAATAAATAAATAAAAAATTACTTAAAAATTTTATTTTATTCCACAATTATCTTAATCCTGGTGCTTTTAATAGTTTTTTAAAATATTTTCTAAAATCTGTGATTCAAACTTAATTGAGCATAAATGGATTAATTTGTTAAATCAATGTTTGGTAATTACAACATTTTTATTGCAATAATCCTTCAACATCAACTATATATATATTTCTTTTTTTTTCCTATTGTATATAATTTTTATTATAGAGAATATACTGGTTATCGGGGTAATGAAGAAGCTGATATTCTTGCAAAAGAAGCTATTATTGAAGGTGCTCCATTGGAAGTCCCAAAGCCCCGATGTCATCTTAAAAAGCACCTGCAGAAAATATTTATACGAAAATGGCAAAATCTTTGGGATAATGGAAATATGGGTCGCTCTGTTTTTTAAGTCATCAAAACAGTAAAATTGCAACCACTCTCCTGGACTCGTGAAGAAATCCTGTTTGTTACTGGACATGGACCTTTCCCGTCTTTTCTTCACCGCTTCCATCTATCAGCAAATGATTACTGCTCTTGTGGAGAAATCGGAGATCCCATTCACTTTGCGACTTCTTGCCCTTTTACTCTTTCATGGCACCTCAGAAAACCCTCATCATCGCTAGAAAGTCTGTGGTACAAAAGAGTCCTTAGTAATCCATCACCCAAAAGTAGAATCATAAACATGATTAGATTCCTAATTGATCAGGGAGATCTGCTTCAATTAGAGTAACTCTACTATTTTCTTAGGACACCATTTAAATACAGCTCGTACTTTATCCATAACTTGATTTTCATCCCCCTCTCAATATTTGAACTCTTTTGTGCATTCATACTGTATATTACTATGCTCATTCATCCAGTTTCTTGTGCTCAAGAAGTTCAGTCTAGCATTTATCATCACTTGCTATGTTGTATTTTTATGTATTTAGTCATTTTTCTGTATCTCTCAAATTCATTGTAGTGTACTTTTTTTTTTTTTTTTTTTTTTGTTAATAAAGTCCACCTACATCTATACCAAACCGGAAAGGGGCCCCATGAGCTCTAGAAACGGAGGTGTGGTGTGGTGTTAAATGTTAAAAGTGTTAAATATAGAGAATATAAAAAATGTAATGATCGCTTTTGATATAATAAGAGTATTTTTTACAACAGTTTGAGATTACAAAAGGATAAAATACAGTTATTTATAAATACATTGGAATGCTAATATAAAGAAAGAATTTAGCTCACTTCACTTAACTTTCAGCATGAATATTTTATCTGCATTATGCTCTATCAGCTCATTGTATATTCAACATAGAATATTTCATTTACGTTCAATGAACAAATGCATTGACTTGCTGATGTATGAATATGTTTCATCTATATATTTTATCAAAATTATAAGGTCAGTTAGGTCCTTATCGTTTAAGCTATTAACACACAACAAAATTAGTCATTTTTCTCTTTAATTTGACTAGTCCCAACTAGACTTCATTTCTATCAATTATATTTTCTTCTGACAGAAATATCTTCAATATTTTCACCATAATTTATTTTATCTATTATATGTACAACCATTTTCATTGTGAGTAATATTAGAAGAATCAATTATTAAAATATAAAAAAGAATCTTTTGATAAGATATAGAATAAATTGAGGCACTGCCATATAAAAATCTATCACTTATATATGCACAAGTTTGGTCAACAGACATTTTAAAACTTAAGATTTAGAAAAAAAAAAAAAAAAAAAAAAAAATTTTGAAATTTTATACATAAAAATTTTATATCAGGGAACATTAAAACGTTTAGTTCAACCTTTTATGAATCAGAAATATTTAAATTTACTAAGTTATAAATATGTACTGTTAAATTTTAAAAAGCTATTTCTCCAATTTTTTTAAAAAATTTTATTTGAAACAGTTATTATTCAAGCGACTGACATGTACTAACAATATACAACATATAAAAAAATAGTCATATATATGCATCTTTTAAATGGTGTTTCTATAATGATTATGCAATTTGAACAGACTGACATATTTACATATAGCAAGATCAATTCCAAACAGCTGCAAATATTTGAAATACATTAAGTATTGCAGTAGACAAAATTCACAATAAAAATTATTAATAAACAGTGGAATCAAATAGAGGAAATCAAGAAAAAATCAGAAAAAGGGTAAAAGTACAAGTTTAATGCTAAATTACACAAATGTGAATCTATGATTTAAAAAATAATAATAATAGGACATAAAGAAGTAAATATAAAACATTCCATGCTCAAATTATTTAAAACAAGTGGAAAAAATTGTGTATTAATTAATTATCTATTCACATGTTGTTGTTTTAAATTTTGTTCCCACACTGAAAAAAGGAATGCATGTTGAGATCCATAACATCTTGGATAGATGTGAAAAATAAATATTAAAATGCAAAGGTTAAAATAAAATAAAAACCAAACAATAGCAAAAAAAAATCTTTAAAAAGCTCACATATGTCTATTATCACAAAAGGCAGAATTCTAGAAATTTTGTTTTAAATGTACTGTAAATTAATTTGCATTTCAACAAGAGGTTTCTACAATTCTACATACATTTTAAAGTACTTAACACAAAAGTAAAGCTAATCAAAACAATTAATTAAAGCTAACTTTTCATATTAATCAATTTTTAATGTCATTTTAAATTAAAAAGCTTTTTAAATTATATAGTTTAAACCAAACTTAAAATTCAATATTATTATTGAAATTAATTTATCATATCATTATTCTTCAAAGTCCCACAAACAAATATTAAGTGCTATTTTAACAACAAAATGTAAAAATTAATATTTTCCTAAGAAAAGCAGCTTTTGTACTTAATTATTAATCATTTTTAAATGCTGAAGATATAACATAATTAATTACATTTTTGTCAAAAATAAATATAACTTAGAATCTATTGAATGTCTATTAAAAATAAATTTTATGCATACATCATAAATATTTTCAAAAGGAACATCAAAAAGAATTCCTCCGTGAAAGAAAATGAAATTTAATATTTAAAAAAATAACAATAAAAGTATAAGTTTTCATTTTGGAAGTACCCTGCATAATAAAGAACTCTTAAAGAGTTGTAACTAAAAATGCATTTAAAAAAAAAAATCTTAAATTTTTAAAAAGAAACTTTCTTAAAATTATGCAATGAATAAAAAAAATCTGTAAAATTTATTGGAATGCTAAAGAATCTACCGACAAAAGCTTTTTAAAAAATGAAAACTAATTATTGTTAGTTCTTACTAACCAGTTAACAACAGAATTTATTTTTCAAAATCTCTCTTACCCGCCTTTTTTAAAGTCAAGCAATGATGCATACACACATCAAAAGCAATATAAATGCAAAATATTATAAGGCAAATAATATTATATTTTTTAGTAAAAAATTACCACACTAATCATCCCAAAACAAAATTTTAGATTGGAATGAACACATGTCAAATGCACATGACTAATTAAAGCATCAAAAAAAGATATATATATATATATTGCACTTCATTGTTTGCAGATAAGTTTTAAAACAAGCAAAATTTTAAAAAGGAAAAAGAATTTTTGAATAATATGAAAAATTAGATTCCAAACAAACGATAAGAAATTAAAAAAGACTTAGATCAATTCACAAGAATATCAAAAGTATTCATTTACATAGTTCATCAATAATATATTTCCAAAATAAAAGAACTGTGAACAAAGCATGAAAGCATCTTTAAATAATATTTTTAAAAATATTTCACACAGAAAAACTACATACTAACTTTTATACAGAAAAACACTTAAAGCCTCACTATTAACAATTCTTCTTATAAAGTTCTTGAATGTTAATCCTAACCTCCTACATAATAACAATTTTAAAAAATTAATTTAAAATAATATATTACTAAGTATTCTGCAAGCACTAAGACAGATGTTGAATATTTACATTCTCATTTTAAAATTAGTACTAAAAAACATGAATAAATATAGAAAGATAAGTATTAAATAAATTTAAATATTTGGAATTTTATAAAGAATCATTCACAACCTTCAAAACAATTTCAATACAACAATATTCTTCTAGATATAGAGAATTTAACTTACAGAATAACATCAAAAAATATCTGTGTTGAATTGAAATATTATTTTATATATCTCTTATTATTTAAATATACAAAATATGTAAATATGCATATTACAAAACTTTAAATGGTATTTAACATAATTAAATCATTGTACACATGTTAATGTTCTAAGTATGAAAAATAATTTGGCATATATTTTAGGATATTAATTGAAATTAACAGGAATTTTATTCATCATAAATACAAAAAACTAGAAAATTAGGCACAAAACACAACTTTTAAAAAAAAAGAAAGAAAAATACAAAGATATAATGACTAATAACAGGAGTCATTCACTAAGTGCTCTAAAATAATACAAATTGCAACCATGACTAGAAGCAGTTTCTTAGAAATCAAAAATCGGTGTCTGCATATTGCTGTATGCATTCAAATTCAATATGAGGATTCTCAGTAAAGACAGTTTTTCAATATGCTTTGTATAAAAAAATATAAATAAAATATTTGTATGAGGAATTTCTTGAAACATACATGAAAGGCATGTAGTATGGAATGAAATATCACATGTTAAGTAACTGATCATCTCTTTCTTCATCCATCTTCAAATGATCATCAATGCCTCTGTAAGCCTGGGATTCCTGTCTAGGACCCCATCGACAAATATAATCACAGCCATCCTATATTTATAAAGATAACAAATTAATTTTTTTATATTATGAATCAAGATTTGTAATTTTCTCTTTGTTAGTGAATTTTTAGATTGGTTGAACAATATGAAAATCAACTATTATATATAGAAATTATACACATTAAAGTGAAAAAATCTGTAGGTGAAGGAACTTAGACAGTTCCTCTACTTCCTGATGCTCCAGTCTTTCGACTCACAGTAACTGCACTTCCTTCCCCATGAAGGTAGAGACTAGGGTGTCAATGCAACTAACCTTAGTACTACTTATCTAATCTACAATAAAGTATGGGATCATTAAAGATGATCAAAAATTTATAGAAGTTTAATATTTAATTTAATAGAAATAATTTAGACAAATACTTTGTGCTAACTTTGATTTGTACAGTTTTCAAAATGATAATAGGCTAATGTCATATTAATTCAACTTAACTAAATACGAATGTATAGACAATAAATATTAAATAATATGTAAGCAAAAAAATCATTCTTCTATATTTGAAAATTTTCACTTACAGCTTGTAAATTCCCAAAATCTCTCCAAAAAGAATAATTAGGAATCTGTTCCAAGCCTTTGGCTCCAATAACAATACGCTTATATAAAAATCCACAAATCAAGTAAATAGAAACAACAGTAAAAAACCTAAAAGAAATGGATAAATTTTTAAATGCTACATCAAACTATATTTTGATACACAGAAGAAATTATACATTAAAAAATTAAGAAAAATTATTAATTATCAATAAGTAACTTACATAATTTGTCCTGAAACTACAATTTGAAAAATGAATTACTAAAAGGAAACATCAATTTTTTTAGCCAATCTCCCTTTCCAAAAAATCAGTTATGAATTAAAATTATTTTATATCATATAACTATAAAAAGAGTTGTAAAAAGATTTATTTTACATAAATAAAATCAATGTAAGAGATCATGTGAATAAAATCCCTAGGAATACATTTCAATGCAAGACTTATTGCATTATGTAAGAAAATAAAAAATAAGAAAATCACATATGATTAACTTTACACTTACAGAATTAGTAATGAAATATATGTTTTCAATTTAAAAAATAATATAGCAATTGGAATATTTTTTTTAATATTTATCAGAAAGATATTTTTTTGAAATATGTGCATATTTATAATAGGAATAGAAAATTATGCAATATATCTTTTAGGAAATACCATTTTAAACACTGACACATTACAAAATTTCTCTTTATAAAATTTAAGTTAATATAGTTTTTTTTTTAATTCCTTCAACTAATATTTTACCTCTATCCACCATATTTTAGTTCCAAATCATAAATTTAAAGAACATAAAATTTCAGTGTAACAAAAAAAAATACTAGATATTAATACAATATTAACTAAATTTTAAAAACAAATTTTCAAAAACAAAAAAGGGCAAATATGATATTTCATTTGTACCTTATTTTAAACGTGTAACAATTAATGATATAATATTTTTTTTTTCCTTAAATACATTTATACCATGAATGAAAGTGAAATAAACAGCATATTGTTTACCCATATATATGCATAATCTATTGCATTTTCAGCAACAATATCTACAAGCACATCTGTTGCAACTATGGATATTTTACAAATTGTATTATCAATATTTATACTTAGTGTAACTCATCAGAAGGCGGGGGGGGGGGGCAAGAAAACAATAAAATTGATCACTTACAAAATGCAGAACACACTGCCAGAACTTAGTTTATTGGGCACAATTTCTGATTTCTTGGGAGTACAGCTAACATTACTATTTAGTTCAAAAAGATAGTAGCAATTTGAATGATGAGTAGACTTTCTTTCTTCTAATATTTCCAATTTTCCCTATAAAGTGTTACATCAAAAATTGAATTATTTTCACTTATTAACAAAACAATTTCACTTACAAAACAAAAGATGCCAAGTTGTCATAAACTGTATGGTTTAGAAACTTGACAGGAAATATTTCACCTACTACATAACATGAAACATTTCATAAGCTCTAAAGAAGTTAATTTCATACAAAATGTAACTACATTTATCATTACACCCTTATTTTTCAACAGATTTATTTGATATTCAATGTGTACTTATGCAAAAATTTAATCTAGGTGAAAAAACATAATAAATATTACATTTAAATACATAAACTTAATGATCTGATATCACAAAATATTTAATATTTTGCAAATTTTAAACATAAATAATTGAATTATAATTTTTCTTATTTTCATAGTATAAAAATAAATAAATGATATGGTTCTTAAAGTATTGGTTTGATAGTAAAAACACTTTTTTAAAAAAAATTTCTAGAGGACATATAATAGAAAAGATTTTTAATTTTTACAATTCAGAAGGATTACAGAAAGGATTAATACAATTCCAAGAAAGTTTATAACTTTTAAATATAGAATTTATAAACTTTTTAATTTTTAAATATCAATTATGCTTATAAATTTTAAATGGCATAGTTAATTAATAATCATAGCTATAAGTTTAATATTAATAATACAACAGTAATTAATTACTCTTAATTATTTAACTTGAAATTGAATCAAATAGTGAAAACAAATACAGTAAATGTATAATTATAATTATTTGATACATATTTAAAAACAAATAAATTAGCAAAACTTGTACTAGTAAGTTATGTTTTAAACTACATAAAAAATAATGCAATACTTACTTTCACCACATCAGGATCACATACAATCATTATCTGTGTAACCCTTTCTGAACTATTACAATGGTGACCATAAGCACTACCACCGTAATAAGAAAGAAGTATCCAGTCAGCTAAAAAACCATAAATGATAGTATGAAAAACAGCCAAAAGCTGAAAATATACTGATAACCTTTGCTGCTTCATGATAGATTATCAGAAATAAGATCAAACTGAACAAGGATTTTTAAGAAATGAATATGTAATTCTTTATATTTTGGGTAAAAATTTACATTGTATTTTTTTTTATCTATAAAAAAAATAAATGTATCTCCTATCAGAATACTAATTATAATATCATAGAATGAAGTATTTGCAATCTTATTTATCTTAATAGATGAAATGTTGATACTCTATACAAATATAATTGAATGTTTGTCTGAACTCTTATCACATAATTCCATATCTCTAGCACATTCCAAAGTAGCATAGCGCATATTTGTTAGCACAAAGAAGGATCAACTTTCTTTTTTTTTATTTATATGCCCTTTTAAGAAGTGCTAAATAATTTTAATTTTTTTTTCACTTGAACTTCTAAACAATTGACCACACAAATTAATAATCACCTTAAACAAGAATAATTAATAAACCCTTTAAATAAAATGGGAATGAAGTTACAAAAATAATAATCATAAAATAATTTTTTCCACGTGCATGTCTATGGAATACAACGCAATACATCATATTATGGTAGAAAAAATCAGCTTTTGAACTAGCAGGGTGGTAGTTATTTCAAGTTTAAATTCAAGAACAAAATTTTTTCAAAAAAGAAATGACAAAACATATATTTTAAGAGAAATTACTCAGAAATGTAGAAGCATAAAGTCATTGAAATCAAGGTAACTCTACATATTATGACTCTTTCATGTAATGAATGAAAAAATATGATCCCAACTATTTTTAACAAATGGTGTTAGAAATATTACTTGGTAACAAGCAAAATAGGAGAGTTGCATTTGAAAGGTTACATAACGTCCTATAAAAATGATTTCATAGTAGAGAAAACTGCAGAAGGAAAACATAATGAGCCTCCCCAATGGAATATAGCTTTAAAAAAAGTAGTTTATATGGTTTAGAGTTCATTATATTACAAAGAGCAAAGAACAAGACTGTCACAATTCCATCAAACTATCAGAAGTGAATAATATAACTAACAGATAAACATTTAAGTGAAGCAATGCAGGAGAAATGTCCAGAACATACTGAAAAATATGGCAAGGTTATTTTTCAATGTGACATGTCAATAAACAATCTTGTCTGAGGACTTTCTCAAGAGTCACCCTCAGACAGAGATTCAAATCAGGGATTTTTTCTGTAAAGGGTCGAACTTTCGTCAAGAAATTGACGCCTTGTGACCTGAAAATCCCAGAATATTGAGGTTTTAGAGACAAGATTAGTATCACAAAAAAAAAAAAAAAAAAAAAAAAAAAAAAATCACAGCAAATCAGAAATAGTTAATGTATTACAATATGTGATATGTAAGATTTTAATTTAGTTAGTGTCTTTCTACTTTCTTATATCGATGATTTTGATTTTATCGTTTTGTGTTTTTCTGGTTTACTGTGATTTTTTGACTTACTATTGTATAAATTTTGTGATTTTTCTTTTGTGATACTAATCAACAAAACCTCAATATTCTGGGATTTTCCAGTCACAAGGGGTCAATTTCTTGACAAATGTCAGACCCTTCACAGAACAAATCCCTGTCTGAGTGGTGACCCTTGAGAAAGTCCTCAGGATGGATTCTTTATTAATTATTAATTCTGATTCCTTGGCTGTAAATGATTCAATTTTACTAATATTTATTTAAAGTTGTTCAGTTCATTCGTGTTTTAGTTGTAGCAGCATTAGCGCTCTCTAAATACAATGTACCTTTACTCTAAAGGCTTAACAAACTCTGTAGGTAAAGTTCATACATTTTTTTGTTTTTTAGATTGATAAGTCTAATATAGTAGATGGCTACACCTGATTTAATGCTATTTAGCATTTAGACTTAAATGGATATCAATGTTGAAATGAGAAGGAGTCTCATGATGTTAAAATTGAATTGTGTGATGCCAGAACCAAGGAGCACATTCTTCTGACGAAAGGTAGACAAAACCCCCCCAAAAAAGAAGAAGAAGAGGTGGTATAATGGTTATTTAAAAAACCAAAACAATCCCACTGAAATAGTTTTGAGCTAGCATCTATATAACGCTTTCTACTATATGAAAATGGCATGTCTACCTCAGAATATCAAGTAATTCCATATTTTCTGAGTATATTATACCCCTACACAAATCTGATGCACTATTATTCTTCATTTATATTCATGCATATTTAGTATGAATTAAATTTCCAAACTTACTTCCACCCATAATATTAACATTATTGTTCATTCCTAATAAAAAACTTTTATTATCTTTAGTATATTGCACAGCAGCAACATGGGGTGCACTTCCTTCAATATGGCCACAAATACTAATTTTATAAGTAAAATTTGTAGGTGCAATAGCATCCTTCACATCAAATCTGAAATAGAAATTAGAATACTTAATTTAAGAAACATTTTAAATCTAACTGGTGTACAAATTTCTTAGAAATGATTGCAATAATTTTATAAATGAATAATTTAATAATGATTAAAATATATGCATCAAAGATAACTAACAATAATCACAACCTTACTATATATATATATATATATATATATATATATATTCTTACAAAATTATTTTTTAAATCAATAAAAAATGAATTTTTCCCAAACATTTGAAAAATGTTCAGGTTAAGTAACATTTAAAATTAAGTTAAATGTTCAGGTAAGTTATTGTATAACAATATACTGTCATATAATAATATCTCTTTCACATGTAATGTAATAAATAACTTGAAGATTATTTTGTTAATTCAGCAAGTACAGTTTCAAATTTGGTATCTTTCATATTAAAAATCATTTAAAAGTTCTTCTAAGCCAGCTAACTTTTAAAAAATAAAAAAATAAACAAAAAAAACCAGCAGTAATAGATTCATTAACAGCTTTTAACATATTCCTTAATAAATTATCTTAATCCCACTCCCAGCACATAAAACTATGGACCTTGGAGAAAGCTGTATTACAATTGCATTGATTTTTATTTTCAACATCTCATACATAATTGCCTTGTGCTTCCTAAAACAATGAAGAAAACCCATTACCCCACATACAACTTTTGTTTTCTGGCTGAATAGAGTCAAACTTTACTCCACAACTATAATTTTGCCATTTGTATGTTTATTGAATTACTTGGAGATCTTCAGATTGCATCAAGTTCTTTTATAAATAATACAACCCTTTTGGCAATATCTCTCTTTTGTTTCACAATAAAACTCGGGACAAAAAAGTACCATAATTTCAATATAGAGATTACACATCAAACTGCATTCAATTGGTTGTATTTTTGAGTTATGTTGTCTGTACATATAAGAGTATACACCATCAGAGATAGCTAAATCTTTGAAAATTTAATACAACATTTTTGATAAAATGCGAGCATTAGAAGCTAAAACAATGCACTAAAGATTATTCATTGAATTCTTTATGCTTTGTTACGATGGTGTTTAACCAGTTTTTAGATGAAAACAAATTTCTTGTGAATGGATTTTACTCATAGGGTTGAAATAATAATTTGAAGTATTCCTTGTCTTTTCTCTGAATGTATATGCAGTACCAAAGGAAGCATGAAAATAAGACTCATATGCTAGTTACATTAAAATAACAACAATTCCCTTAGTTTTATTCATTAAAAAAATAAAGATAAGTAAGTAACATTACTTGAAATAGCATATGAAGTGCAAATTTAGCATTTAATTAAAAAAAAAAATTCTTTATTATTGCTTAGAATTATAAAAGAAAAATACACATGTTAAGAAGGAAAAAACTACAACTTTTCATTGTATTGTACAATTTTTTCATTCTCTACAATTTAAAACCACACAAAATTAAGAACCCGACTGAAATAAAATAACTATTCACTCAATAGACTAAGTTGGGCTTGAAAATACTGCCAAAATGGTTATCTTGCACTAGCTTTAAAAAAAAAAAAAAAAAAAACAGGAAATTAAAGATATGCTTAGCACAAATCACAAATGCTACTGATGTAAACTAGAAAAAAAATTGGGTTTATATTCATTTCAACATTATAAGCCTGCATAGCAATACATTAATATACAGGACATTAAAAGGATTATTGTTGATGAAAAATTTTAAGTTAAACATAATACAATAGAAACATTAAGGCATATATATAGATATATTACGAAAAAATTAAGAATAAGAGCTGCTATTCTATAAGAATTTTTTAATGATATTTAAAATCCATAGGTCTTAAAAGCAGATTTAAGAACATATATTTGGTAATATAGTAGTTGTTTTTATAATGATACATGCCAAACATCATAACATACATATCCACATTAATTTAATCAAAACCGTAGGATATCTATGCGTGACTCTTTGTTTTTGCCTTTCTCACTTACACAAGACCAGTCAGAGGCTTAATTATGTTCAGAAGTTCCGTCTCTCTTTTAGTATCGTTTGGATTTGCAGGGTCATGAAGCTCACAATCTGCTCGGCATTTCGGAACAAAATAAAACAATTGAATAAAGAAAAGTACTTCGACTACGCAATGAACCAATACAGAAAATTGTTTCACGTTTTTCATTGTTAACTAATTATTAATCAAAACATAGAAATATTTCATATAAGTATTTGACACGATTACATTTACTCCATTTACTCTTAAATACTTAAATAAATAAAAACAGTCACACATTCGCTTTCGAAATCATCACATGATCAAAATAATAATTTGCTGTTGCCAAAGCATTAATAAAACATTATTTTCTGAAAATGAACCAATTTAATTTAAGTTTTATAATATATTTTGACAAATCATACTAAAATATATGCACCTTGCTCAAAAACTTTTCTATTTTTAATGATACTGAGGAATTTATTAATTTGAACATTGGAAAATGAAAAATTTAGGTGAAAAAAAAATGCATCATTTTTTTCTCTACTTTTGATTGGTTAATCGGCATTTGCAATCATCCAATCAGAATTTTCATTCTCCAGAACATACAATTCAATCTTTTTTATTAATTTCATAAAAGTGATAGTATAGAATTTCGTAGCGGATTTTTTGAAAACGAAAGCGGTTTGTCTTTGAAAAGTATGTTTTTATTGATTTTTGTTCAATCAGACGTTATCTGCAGCAACTATTCTAAGCTTGATTCAGTTATTTCTTTTTTTATTAAACCCGCTAACCAATGTCTTTCAATTAATTCGGAATAATTTTTTAATGAAAACTCTGGTCTTGATTAGAACATTAAAGTGATATGGCAAGCTATTAAGAATACTTCTTTTTTATAAATGGGATGTAAATGGTTGTCCAGATTTTTTCAGTGCAAAGTTATTATTATACGATTGCATTTCATTATCTATTGTACTTCTATGCAGCTGCCTGGAAATTGTTTGCATATAATATTAAAAATATTTTATACATATATATACAGTGGTTCAAAAAAGTGAGAGTACACCTTACTTTTACTTGATAAATCAAACTTTCAATATAAATAACACATTTCTGAGAATAGCAAACATGTTTTATTTTTACACATAACAAGTGGTTTAATTTACAGTAAAAATAAAGAAACATCAATGAAAAAACTTTAAATTGAAAATTTCCAGGAGCATTTTAAATAAATATGCCCAGATTTTTGCCTCAAAAAATTGAGAATATACCTATGAAATTAATACAATATCTCATATTGAAAGAGTACCACTGTTAAGTTGCATGTCCTTTAGCTCTTATAATAGTCTCTAAACTTCATGGTTTCAATTTAACCAATTTTTGGTGGTATCTGAAGATATTTTATGCCATTTTTCTTACAACACTTGATTTAGATTAGTTTTGTTTTCTTATTTTGTGTTTTTGAACCACTTTTTCAAGTAAGATCCACAATATATGGTAGTATTCAATTGCAGTGATGTTGGAGTACTGTGTTGGTGTAACTGCTGTTTACAATGAAAAAGACTCCATATTTTGATGTTATATGCAGTCTGTTTGAGGCTATTGTCCTACTGGAGAAAGAAATTTCCATCTAAATCTAAATTTTTTACACTTTCCTTTATATTACTGCAATCATATGATTCATCCAACACTGCAGAGACTTCTCAAATCATAGGCAAAAATGTGAGGGCCGAAAGTGTGCAAAATGCTACTAAACAAGCCAGATATAAAAGTCGCAATGTTAGAGAGAAACCAATCATCAGCTTGCAAATTCAGATAAAGCATTTGGAGCTTGCAAAAACTCATTATTGACGACCATTATCTTTTGAAAGAAAGTTATATCTAGTAATGAAATAAAACTCAATATTTTTGGCTGTGATGGTTAACATATTGTACTGAGAAAGCCTAATACTGCCTTAGATCCAAAAAATGACTCTGTCGGTGGTGTTTCCATCTTAATTTGAAGTTTCATGGCTTCCTCCAGGGTAGGAAATTTAATTCTATTGGTGGAATTATAAACTATTTGGTTTACTTGATTAAACTATGCAGAAATCTAAAGGAAAGTGCTAAAAATTTAGGTTTAGATGGAAATTTCACTTCCCAGTTGGATAAAGACCCCAAACTGATTACTCATAACACTGAAATGTAGTGTCTTTTTCATTGTGAACAGTTATACACACTACCAAAGTATCCTGACATGAAGGCTATTGAATATTACCATATATTGTGGGCCGTACTCAAAAAAGTGCTTCAAAACAAAAAATTAAAAACAAAATTCATTCAAAACAAATATTTTAAGAAAAATGAGGTGAAATATCTTCAGATACCACCAAAAATTGGTCAAATTGAAACAATGATGCTTAGAGGCCATTATAAGAGCTGAAGGACGTGCAACTTAACAGTGGTACCTTCTTTCTATACGAGATATTGTATTAATTCCATATGTGTACTCCCAATTTTTTGAGGCAAAAATCTGAGTATATTTATTTAAAATGCTTCTGAAAATTTTTGATTGAGAAGTTTTTTCATTGATTTTTCTTTATTTTTACTGTAATTAAACCATTTGTTATGTGTAAAAACAAAACATGTTTTCTCTTCTGTTATTTATATTGAAAGTTGGATTTATCAACTAAAAGTAAGGTGTACTCTCAATTTTTTTAGCCACTTTATATATATATATATACAGTGACAAAAAAATTGAGAGTACACCTTACTTTTACTTGATAAATCCAACCTTTAATATGAATAACATTACCAAGAAGTGCAAACATGTTTTTTTTTTACACATGAAAATTGGTTTAATTTAAAGTAAAAATAAAGTACAGTCAACTAAAATCTAAATTGAAAAATTTCAGAAGCATTTTATATGAACATACTCAGTTTTTTTTTTTTTTTTTTGCCTAAAAAAAATGGAGAGTACACCAATGAAATTTTGCAATATCTTGCGCAAAAATAAAGTGTCACTGCTAAGTTGAAGACTTTTGGCTTTTATAATGGCCTCTAAACATCATTGTGCCATTTTCCCCAATTTTTGAGAAAATCTGGAAATATTTTACCACATTCTTCTTGCAACGCTTGTTTTAAAAGGATTTTGTGTTTTTGAACCACTTTTTCGAGTATGGCCCAAGTATATTTAATGGCATTGATGTTGGGGTTGTGTGTGTAACTGCTGCTCACAATGAAAAAGACACCATATTTTGACATCACAAGCATTCTGTTTGGGATCGCTGTTCTACTGAAAAATAAAATTTCCACCTAAACTGAAATTTTTAGTAATTTCCTTTAGATTACTGCATAGTATATGCAAGTAAACTATTTTGCTTATTCTATCATCTATAAGAATTAAATTCCCTACCCAGGATGAAGCCACTCAACCTCAAATCATGATGAAGTCGCCACAATGTAGTATGTAAATTTTTTTGATCCAAAGCAGGATTAGGCTTTCTCCATATAGTAAGATGGCTGTCACTGCCAAAAAATATTGAGTTTTCTTTCATTTCTAAATATAATTTTCTTTCAAAGGTTAATGGTCTTCAATGGTGAGTTTTTGCAAATTTCAGATGCTTTATCTGAATTAGTAAGCTGATGAATGGTTTCCTTCTAATAATGCAACAACATTAGACAACAGACCTAATGGCATTTCACACATTTTCAACTCTAACATTTTTGCCTGTGACTTGAGAAGTTTCTATGGCAAGTTGGATGAACTCTATTTTCACAGCACTCTAAAGGAAATTTTTAAAATTTGGGTTTAGGTGGAAATTTAGTTTTCCAGTAATGCTCGCAACGTCAGTGTAGTGTCTTTTGCATTGTGAACAGCAATTACACATGGTACCGTATCAATGCCATTAAATATATGTGGTCCATACTCTAAAAAATGGTTCAAAGACACAAAATTAGCAATAAAACCCTTTTAAAACAAATGTTGCAAGAAGAATGAGGTAAAATATTTTCAGATACCACCAAAAATTGGTACATTGACATTTAGAGGTTATCATAAAAGTCAAAAGGTTTCAACTTAGCAGTGACTTTTTATTTTTATGCAAGATATTGCAAAAATTTCATTGGTGTACTCTCAAATTTTTTGAGCAGAAATTTGTGTAGGATTTATTTAAAATGCTTTTGAAAATTTTCAGTTTAGAAGTTTTTTGTTGGTTGTACTTTATTTTTTCATTAAATTAAACCATTTTTCATATGAAAAAATAAAAACATATTTGCACTTCTTGGTGATGTTATTCCTATTGAAAGTCAGATTTATCAAGTAAAAGTAAAATATACTCTGATTTATTTTTTAGCCACTGTATATATATCCATTTTCACGTATTCATCATGTGTAGATTTGAAAGCAGTTTGCAAAATTAAATCGTCATTGTGTTACTATCTGAACCTTTTATTATAAATGCACAAATTAAATCTGCAAATCCAATAAAATTTATAAAAATTAATTTTTTTTATTTCAAAAATTTTAATATAAAATTTTTCTAGAAATAAGGATATGCAAATGGACTACTGAAATTTGATTTTGACTACTACATTGTGATTTTTATAAATTTACTACCTAATTTAAACTCATGAATAAGTATAAAATTTCTGATTGCTGCATAAATTATTATATTTACATGTGCTCTTTAACATTCAATAAAACATGTAAAAGCATCATGAAGCTTATTTTTTATGATAAAAGTTGCAATCTTTTTGTTATTATTTTTTATTACATGTTTGGCATTTTAAGGGCAAACTTATTGTTTATGATTAAATATAATTGTCTTTATATTTTACTGATAAAAAAATGTAGAAGACCATTAATTAATCTATATATTTTATTTCAAAATATAAACATTTTTCTTGGTTGTATTTTTTTTTAATGCCAGATTTTGATAATGCTGTCTGTTCATCAAATCTATAAGGAAAACACTGAAGTTACATCAAATAAGAATGTGAAAACAAGTAAGTTTTCTGCTTATAAGCATATTTGTTATTAGAATTATATTAAAATATCCATTTATTAATTGGATTTAATTGCTTGTAAAAAAAATTTCTTCTGACTTATTTTATTCCAATTAAAATACAATATTCGATTATATTATTTAAATTCATATAGCAATATTAAAAAGAAGGCTTGATATGGGTAATATAATTTAATTTTTTAGCAATATTATCTCTTTCTTAGCTTTATAAATCTCAAAAGTTTTAAGAGAAAAATATTGTTAAATTTTTGTATATAATAATTTTGAAATCAAAAAATGATGCCATCTTCAGTATCTTTGTACGGGAATAGTTTTGCATTAAAAAAAAATCTGTTAGCCGGCCACAGTGATAAACCACCAAATAATGTAGAATTCTGCCAAATTTGATGCCATGAGCTCTTCTTTTTCTTATTATTATCTGCTTTGCTTGGCGACATATGAACCCGAAGAACAGAAAAGTACAAAAAAAATTACATTTCTTACTATATTGTCAATTACTAATTTTAATATTTGTAATTATGCTAATTTAGATCAAAATTAAAATAAGTCTACAATATTTCATATTTTCTTGTGAAAACATTTTAAAAGCTAAAAAAAATCTGTACTGCTTGTTTAAACCATATGTAGAAATTTTGATATATCATATAATAGCTCCCAGGTTTCACGACTAGGCAACCAAGATGGTTGCATTATATATATATATATAATAGAGAATGGAATAATTTGAAAAAATCCTAATTAAAATCATGGGTGAAAATTTATTTTGGGTCCCCTGCTTGGCGCATTTTCAAAAAGTCGCCAACTGGTGCGTTTTTGTGTGTTTTCTCGCGGAGTTAAATGCTCCAAGAGACACTATGCATAAATGTGCCAGTTGGCGACTTTTTGAAAATGCTTCAAGCAGGGGACCCAAAGCACAGATTAACCAAATCCTGGAAAGTAAAGCTTTTTCTGCATCTTGAATCTTTCATCCATATTACCAGTTTATATCTAATTATTTTACTTTTATTTAATCCAAAAATAATAAAGTTTTTTTCTTTTTTTTTTTGTCTTTAAAAAATTGACAGGCTGACCGTCATCATCATCCATCAAATTGAGTTCTTAATGGGTAGACCAAAAATTATCAGCAAAATAAATGTCTTATGCACCTATTGCATTGCCAAATGAAATCAAATTGCTTTTTTTGGTGTATTTTAGTTGTATACAGTATATTAACTTTAAAATGGTTTTTAAGTTATTATATTCATTCATGCCTATTTATATGCAACCATCCTGAAATAGTGGAAACTTGCTGGTGTGGAGGCAAGTGCTGACATGGGAGCATTTGCCCCTTCTGTTAACACTGCTTTTGCATAGCAAAAAATGTTTACCATTATAAATTACAAAAATATTGTTATTTTTTAATAGGAGACAGGGATTGCTATTATGGATGTTTTAGGGTCATGTGCTTTCAAATAAAATAAAAATTGGTGACATTGATGTAGTAATTAGGGGTCAAAAATTAGTTATTTTGTTTCTTCAGATTTTTATTAGTTATTATAATTATTAATAAAAGCATTATTACTAGATTACCTAAAATGCTGTTGCCAGGTTAAAAAAAAGAGTCAGAACTTTTTTGTCACTTATGTACTTGGCACTATTTTGCATAGTATGATTCCTTGGATTTGCATATATTGTTTTACTGTATCATGCATATCTTGCACTCATTTTACTACTATAAAATGACCAATAAATAAGCGAACTTATCCCTTTATATGAGGTATTCTGTTATACAGGTGCAAATAGTGCCAATGTCAACCTAATGAAAGTCGTCACCAAGCAAAGCAGAGCTCTAAATTATTTGACGATTTCTCAATGCACCTGGCAAATCGATAAATACCAAAAATAGTCATAATGAGGATGAGTTTAACATGAGAAGAGATTCACTTTAATTTTTTATAAGTAGTTTAATCATTTATTTAAAAAAAGGCATTTAACTATATGCACTCATTTGGTATTTTGTCTGCAAAAATAATGAGTTATGCTAAAAAAAATGTTATCACTATGAAAGCACTTCAAGTATATTCATTAGCTTGAGTTGGAGGAATGCTAACTTTTTTTAAATCTTTTTTTAGATAATTGATTTAATTTGACATTTATCTGTATAAAATGTATTGAGAATTCCATAAGCATTTTCTGAAAATTAATATTCTAATTAAGGAACTTTAAAACATGTTACATGTTAGAGTTATCCTTAATGATGAAAATTCAATTTACTCAGATGTATCTCTCTCTCTAGAAATATAGAATTTAGAAAAAGAATTACTATTTTTTATTCTGATCAATAGATACCAAATTATTGAATCAAAATATAATCAGTGGTAAAGTTAAATAGTGAATTTATCTGTTGTAGAATTATAAAATTAAAAGATATATATATATATATATATAACTTCAAATCTAAATATGAATTATCCACCTAAACTTATTGCATCATAATATGTTGGAATTCGCTTGTGCCATATAGTTTTCATATGTTTTTGTTTATCATTGTATTTTGAACATAAAACAAAGCAAATCAACAAATTGAACAGTAATTGATTGGGAGAATTTAATTTTTATATTTAAAATTATTCTTCTAAAAAATATTATTATTTGCTTCTCATTTCTGAAATGTTTTTATATTTAATTCAAAGTGAATTATTTTATAATCAAATATTAACTTGAATTATTTCTTCAATCTAGATACAAATGCTAAATCAAAAGGTCTTGGTCTGAAAAATTCTACTAATATTTGTCATAATCAAAAATCAAATTCTGATAATGGGTTGGATCAAACAAAAAATTCAAATGTCTTTAAAAAAAGTGGTCACAAGCAAGGACTTAAGCCATCTGTTAAAGAAAAGGTAATAGTTCGAAATATTTATAGCTTTAAATATTTTGTTAAAAAATTATATAATGTTCCAAATAATCTTAAGTTTTGCATATTAGGACTTAAGGAATGTGTAGCGTCTGTATGTGAATATGTATTTTGACAAAATTGTGTTATATATATATTGTCATTTTTAGTGCTTTTGTAATCTAAAGGGGCTATTAAAAATTGAATTTAATTGGAATATCTTAAAAATTATTTAATTCTATAAGACTTTTTTTCTTTCCTTTGCTATGCTATCTGCAAAGATATGCCAAAAAAGATTTTATTCTTTACTAGATTAATTTTTTAATTGAATTAATTATGTACATGGAGGAAAATCTATTAAAATTGTATATGATATGTTAATTTCATTAAATAAAAAATCTGGGAACAGAACTTAAAAAGACTCGAGATATATCTGAATTATTAACTAATATTTTTCATAATTTCCATTTGTTAATACATTAATCACCTTTTTTTTTCTGAATTCTCCTACAAGGTGAGATAAAGGAACATTTGTATATATTGCATCACTTGATTAATTCCCATATGTCATGCTCTTACATTAATTTAGTGTTAAGAAATCTTTTTTTTTTTTTTTTTTTTTTTTTATCAGTTTGAAGAATTTATTTCTCTTAAACTTGATTGTAATGCATTTTTTAAAAAATTATTTTGGAAACTCATTTAAAAATAAATTTTAATTTCACATTTTTTTCTTTTTCATGAAACAGGAATAGTTTTTATGGAGGTTACATGATTTAAATAGCATTTGTGATATTTTATTCTTAAACCTATTTTAAAAGATTTTCCAATACATAATTTTCAATATGGTCATGTTCTTGTGAAACATTTTTGTTTTCAGAAAACTTCTATTTTGAAAAATTCTGAAGAATGGCCAGAAACAGAGAACATGTTTATTTATAATGATTCTGATGGTATGTGAAATATGATTTTTTTAATGATTCAGTGAATAATTTTATTAATTATAATTTAAAATTTCAGTTGGATCTAATTTATTCAATTCTGTATTGTAATGACAAAAATATTCATTTTTTTTTAACTTAGATAAATTTGGAAATATCGTTCATATTCTTAATGCCTACAATGTGCCATTGTAATAATTAAATATATTTGAAAGTATGGAATAAATTTTAAATATTTTAAACGAATCAAAATTAATTTTCTTGTGTACCTATTAAAAACACAAAAAATAGAACATGCAAATATGTATTTTATTATTATTATTTCATGTAACTAATGTTTTTCAAACTACAGATGTGCAAGTATTTATCTAAAGCAGATAATCATTTATTTTTTAAGATTTTTTTTCAAAGATTGGTTAATTACTTATCTGATTTTCATAAAAGAAAAGTGCATAGTTTTATTAGAATATTACTTTTAATTTTTATTCTAAAATTTTAAGAAGTTATTTATAACATTTGTATTATAATTTTCTCTCGGAAAAGTGCATTCTTTCAGTATCAATTTGATATAAATATTCTAATTGAAAATATACACCTTTATACCAAAAAAACAAACTGTGGTTTCTCTCGCCTCATTCTGGTTATTAATGTTTGTCTATGATTAATGTAATAGTTTGTTTCATAAAAAATTGGGATTTTAAATTGCATAATGTTTAATATTTGTATCAGTTTTTAAATCAAAATAATTGGATTCATGTTAGGAAATGAGCTATTGTATTTTTATTCAGATACAAATATATAATTTATCTTTTTGAGTTTTTAAAATTAAAATTTGTTATAATTTTTTTTTTCAAAGATGATTATGAAGACATATTACCAAAATCTCAAAGAATTACAAAAGCTGAAATAGATGCTTCATTTATAACCTATCAAATTCATCGAAGCATTACTGCTGATGATAAACTGCCTACTCTAATTTTAGAAAATATAAAAGGTAATAATTTCTGTTTATCTATTTAAATTTTGATATTTTTACAGTAAATTTTTCTGCATTGTTGTTTTTGTCATAAAATCATCAATAAGGAATGATAGAATAATAGCATTACTAATGATAACCAACTTTCAGTATTACTCTATTTTATAATGAAGGTAATTTTTAATCAACTAAAAACACTAATAAAAGTAGAAAGAAAAAAATCAATAGTAATTAATCTTAAATTAGTTGAAGAACCAAAAACTAATATACAAAATGTGTTTAATTGAATAGCCATTATGCTTGGAATGTGTTAAATTCTGTAGTCTCCAAAAGCATCAGTAATATCAAGATAGGCATTTAATTGCTATATAAAAAATGGAAAACCAGAAATTTTCATAATCTTGTCTGGTAACTTCACCAAAGATCACCTCCTGACGGTAATTTAAAATGATTTTTTTTTTTTTTTCTGTAGAAAATCAGTTTGTAGTCTAAAAATTGACATTTTTTAATTATAAAATCCCAAATTGGAAGTCTTAGAAAATTAGAACGCACATAAAATCAATATACACCTATAAAAATTACAAGAATCAGATTCAACTTTAACAGAAAGATGCACCCAGAAATTAGGAAAAACATATATTAAAGGAAGATAAATATCGATAACTAAGAGAAAGTAAACATATCAAATACTACACTGTTAAAAGAAGATGCACAAATGAGAAAAAATAACCTTTTTAAGCAAAATGCACCAGAATTGGCTCTTGACAACAAATAAAAACTACCTTTATGCCATGCAGTTGTGTTACACAAACCTTAAAGCCATTTATTAAATTCAAGAGGAAACATAAAATCTGAAAAAGAACTTCAGCAAAAATTTCTTTTTTTAAAAAAAAAGGGGGGGGAGGGGTGATGAAGACATACTCTTTACAAGAAAATAGCCTGTTAAAAATTCACACTGCCTCGTATGCAGAAGGTCAGAATTCAAACTTGGCTAGGAATTTTTTTTTTTTTTCTTTTTTGATAATTTTTCTCTAATTAAAATTTTTTTAATTAATGTGTTGTTAATTTTTTTTATCCAAAATAAATATTTATTATAGAAATACATATTAATAAAATTAAAATTTTAAAAGAAAAAATTATAAACACAAATACATTAAAAGATTGCAAAAATGCATTCATACTATTTGTGTGATTAGTGGCAGTAATTATCTATGCAACCACATATGATTAGTAATGTGCATATTTAAAAATCCTGTGTCAGGATAATAATATTTGTATTGCAGCTGATTATTCCAAAGTTTTAATTTTATCATGATGATGTATATTGACTCTGAATTGACTTATATGAAATATTTTGATTTCAAATTTTGATAGTTCATGAAATAATTAACTGTGCATTAAAATAGCTCGATGTTACAAATGCTGTAGGATATTTTAAATGTACATAAAAAATCTTAAATATACAATCAATTCATTTTGGATTACATTTGGAAGATAGGCATTTGATTGCCCATAATAGATTTTATGAAAGTATTGCTCTTTAAATGATCTTGCATTGATTATTAAAATTGATGTACATTAAGAATTTTAAATATATATATATCTGAGTGTCTGTGTTAAAATCAGGCTGAATTTTTTTAATCCTCATTTGACAACATCTCGCACCTTTGATTTATTCACATGCTTGCCTCAGTGTAAAAATGTCAGGCAGGATAATTCCTTGGAAGGTTGTAAGGATAATATAAAAGTTATCAGAGGAATCAGCTGTTTCATTGATAAATCGGAATCATCAAAGGCGAGAAAATGAAAGTGCTGAGAAATATTTATAAAAAGATCCAGCCAGAATGAATGAAATAGCAGTATCTTACATTTTAGTTTACCAAACAAAATTTTTGAACTACAATAGCATTAATTTCCATGAGCCGCTTTGGAATATACTAAATCACTCAGAATGCTCTATCATTTTTGCATAAACATAATTTTAAATAATATGATAAAAAATATATTGTATCTTTGCATAAAGATATGTATTCATCAAAAACTGATTGTTATAACTAAATTGATCTTATTAATTAATAAGCATTTTTAGCAATAATTTCAACAATATTTAAATCATCCTCATTTTATTATTTTTGTTATTTAATATAATTTAACTCAACATTATTAACTTGATTTCAAAAACAACAGGGAAAATGAAAGTTAATCTGAAAACTAATGTAGTGCCAATTACTAAGGATTGAATCATTTTTGGGTGAGTTTTAGCCAAATGTAATTTGGACTTTTTTCACCTCAATCCTAAGATGGTTTGTCGGGTATTCATCAAACATGATGGATTTTTGAGTTTTTAATAATTGATACGATTCTGAGATGCATGATGACAAACCATATATTAATCTGAAGTCTTTATCTTTCTGTTACCTAAAAATTCTGATATTTGAAATTTGTGTTTAGTTTTCAATAATTAGTGTAAAATCAGCATTAACATGCAAATTTAAATGTTTTAAATTTTGCTTTTGGTAGTAAATATCTTTATAAATTTTAATTACTAGCAGAAATGTATAACTATATTGTATACATGTAAAGAAAGCTAGGATCATATAAAAAATCACAATATTGTTCTTAGAGATTAGAACAGAGTAAATACCCTCCCTTTTTCCTGAAGTCATTTTGAAACTCTTGGGCAACAAAATATAATTTTTTTTCCATATACTTCTAATATTGTGCTTTAACAACTTAAGCGGTTTGCCCGTAAAGTGTACGTGCTACCCAAAATTGGCCTCAACTGGTTTGCCCGTACGGGTACGGGCATCGATATTTTCTCCTTTCCTTCTCTGTTTGCCCGTATTTTTCATTATAGTAAAGAGACTATTTAGTATTAATATTTTTTAATAGATGGCGTGGCTTGTCCATGTAACTGGAATGCTTTTCATCTGAGTTTCTTCTTTGTAGCAGGAATATTTCTTTGAAATGTTTGTTTTACTGTATTCGACGCTTGTGAATTTAAAACTTTGTTTTTTCTTATGGAAATTATGGATGGAATAAACGAAAATACTTTCTTGTTAGATGATGAACTACATTCTAATACAGATACAGATATTTCTTCTAATTATTTGGATTATTCCTCAGATGATTCGTGCAGTGAGCTCAGCTCTGATGAAGAATATAATTCTGCAGGAATTTTTACCGAGGTTGATGTGAAAAACCAACCTGTTCCGTGTCCTCGATTTATATTTACTAGTATTCCTTCTGTTAACACGATTCAATTTGACGACACTTCTGATGTTCTACAATTTTAGGAAACATTCATTGATTCTTCTCTCATGAGTAAAATTGTGGAAGAAAAAATATGCTTTTTTTGGAAGCATTTCTGGTAAAAAAATTGACCGCTTAAAGGGTTAATATCTGAAGCAGTGTCATTATATAATAGTAGGACAGCAGGTTTGAGAACTAAAATATAAAATGCTGCAATAAATGTTAGAATAAGATATAGATATGAAATATACAATTTTTATTAATTATTGTAAGGATAAAATCTATGATAGACTTAGAGCTGCATTTATTCACAGAGCATTCAAAAATTTAATAAAACATATTAGACTTAAATACAAATCAGCTTCTCTGTTTCATTGACATTTAATTTTTATGCAACTATATTTTAATGTAAATATGAGGGGGCATGTATTTATGAGATTCACTCCATGTTTAATAACCATATATTTACTTTTTATTAAAAACTAGTTATTACCCGCGACTGTTTGCGTCGAAATTTTGATGTATACGTACAAAAAACTATCAAATAATGACAAATAAATATATATATATATTAAACCCAACCTAAAAACGATACACTTAAAAGTATAAGCATATACAAAAAATATATAACATAAATACAATTTCATGACAAAAACACACAACTAAAGTAAAAGCAATTTATTTACATTGTATATCAAAATAAAACAAAACAGCAAATCAAGTCCAGTCAAATCCATTTTATTTATTGATCGAGATTGAGATAGCTACGATGATATTATACACATAATTTTTAAATTTTTAATTTAAATGAAAACAGAGTTTTCAACAATCAAGTGCAAACTTTCAATGCCAGTTGGCATAATGCACAAGTCTGACTTTCCTTTAGCCAGTTGGGGTAACACAATGTAGATTAGAAATTTATTTCTTTTATTCTGTTTTCTTAGAATTTAAAAGTACTACAAAATGAATCCAAAAGTTTGATTGATTAGCGACATTTGATTTTAAATACATCAAACATAAAGAAAATAAATAGAATCGTTTGAAATAATCAGTTGAAATTCTACTAAGCCTAACCACATTTCTGTTGGGAAGGGGGGAATAAAAAAACTGAAGCCTTACTTATCTTTGGCAGGATTTGGCCTCAGCTTTTTGGTGCGAAAGTTAGCTTTTAATTAATAAAAAATTTACCACTCAACCTAAAAAGTAGCCTATGTTCTATTCCTGACTATAATCTATCTTTGTGCTAAATTTCTTCCAATTCTGGCATGACTAAGTAACAAACATCCATCCAAACTTTCACATTTATAATATTAGTAAGGATTCACCATTCTGTAGTTTTTGTTCTCATTCACATATTTTTTTTTTTTTTTACATAAATTTATCTTTATTTTAATTTTAAAGCTTATTAAAATAAATTATTTTGTGAAGAATTGTACTATTACTATATCAATTAAAATTAAATAATAATGCTAATACTTTTCTATTTCAGATTTTGGTGAAACTCGACATTATCCAATAATTGAATCAGATTTTTGGTATGATGATTCTCCTCTTGAATTTGCTCCAGTACCTGATATCTCATTTTAGGTTAAATTTTGACAGATTGTATTATTTTATGTATTTTTTAAAAACTTTATCTTAATTGTATATTTCTCCATATTGTGATTGCATCTATGTTTAATCTTACTTTTTAAAATATATATATATATCAAATAAAGTTTTTCAAAATCATATGATTAAAAATTTCCATTGCCTTTCAACCCAAAGATGTGTTGATACAATTTTTATTTTGGTTGTATAGATATAATAGTTAAAGTTATGCATCAGAAAGATTTCTGTCTTTTTAAATCAGTTATTTCATTCATCAATAATGTTGCTTAGTAATGATTAAAGAAAAACGTTATTTAAAATGCTAATGCATGTAGCAGAAAAAAAATTCCTATTACTTTTTACTGTAAGGCGACATTCAAATATAAGCTAATCACTGTATTAATTTTTAAGACTGCTTCATTGGACAGTTCTGAGATGCAGTTATTTAACTCATTACTAATTAATGGAATTGTAAAATATTGTAAAAAATATGCTGTGTCACTAAAAACTGCATTGATTCAGAGTAAAATTGATAAAAAAGAAATAATGAAATGGATGTTATATAGAAAGTTTAATTCAGCTCGAAAATATATTTTAATGTCGCCAAATAGATATTATCGAAGTTTTATCTGTAAATAATGATGATCAAAATTTCAGAAACTAATATTAATAAAAAAATTTCTACATTATTTTAAAATATGGCTTTTTTAATCATATCAATTTCATTTCTATGCAATTTTTTTTTTCTTATCTAATATAAGATATTTTAATCTAAAATAAGATTTTTAAAAATTTAAACACTATAAACAATCTAAAACTATTATAAGTTTCCTGGCTTATGCTGCCTGCAAAACCAAACTGCTAGCTACCTTGTAATCAAACTTGGTAATCTCATAAACCCCATTTGAAGAAAACATCTAACATGAGAAAAGTCAAGAGCACATGTAACATTATGAGAAAATTCAGATTCATCCATCTTAACATACAATCACATGATTTTGCTAATCTTAATTTTAAGATAAAAGAAATTGTTCTTTAGAGATATTATTTCCAAAATAGATATAGAATATTAAATTCTGAGTTTATTTTATAGGATGTAGACTCTGGTATTTGTTCCTACAATATTTAAGACGATATTGATTCAATTATATTTTTTTCCTTGATTGTCTTAAATAACAAAGTAAAATTTTTAAATATACTGTCAAACATCGATAATTCGGACTTCCATTATTCGGAATCATCTATAATTCGGACTTTTTTCTGAAATGTTAATGTTTTATTCGTTTCTGCTTTTGTTGAGTGATAAAATCAAAATATTTTCCTGAAAATTTTATTTTAACCAACCAATTATATTGCTTGTTACTTTTTTCCCCAGTAAAGCCGGTTGAAATACCGTAAGTAGTTACTTATTGCTTGATTCGGATCGTTCTGTTCGAACATTTTTCGTTCGCGCTTCAGTTCGCAAGTTGTGTGACGAATACGAGATCGGAAAATCCACTGTGTACGATATAATAAAACAAAAAAAGGAGATACTTTCGTTTTTTTGCAAATCGCGACTCACCAATAGAAATGCTTAAAAGAAAAATATGAAAGCTGCGAAAAATCCTGATCTAGACAAAGTTATGATTGACTGGTTCAAGCAAAGAAGAGCTGAAAATGTGCCATTAACTGGTCCTATGATTATTACTCAAGCAAAAAAATACCACTTGGAACTTGGTTTGACCATACCCTGCGATTATTCAACTGGTTGGTTGGACAAATTCAAAAAGCGCAATGGTATACGCCAGATAAGAATTTATGGTGAAAGATTAAATGCTGATTATGAAGCAGCAGTACTTTTTGTGGATGAAATAATTAAAATAATTCAAAAGGAAAATTTATCAAAAGAGCAAATTTATAATGCTGACGAGACTGCACTCTTTTGGCGCTATGTGCCGAGAAAAACTCTAGCAACAGTCCAAGAAAAAAGTGCTACGGGAACTAAGGATATTAAGGTTTTGGCATGTTGTAATGCAGCCGGTACTCATAAATTGAAATTAATGGTGATAGGAAAGAGTGTTCGACCACGTGCTCTTAAAGGAGTAAAGTAAAAGTAAATTAAGGAATAAAGATATTTTCTATAAGTAAGTAATAATGTTATCATTGCTTTACCGTTCTTTTAATTAGCATTTTCAACTATTGTTTAATCTTTGAAATTATAAAGTTGTGTATTGTTTTATATCGTCATACTAACGATGTAAGTTAGTTATTTTTTATTTAAATATACCCAAATTTCGCAATTTCTATTATTCGGAAATTTTCGGAATTGCCGTGGTCCCGGCGATTCCGAATTATCGATGTTTGACTGTATATATTAAACAAACAAAAAGTCAAATCTAAGTAAACAAGCTGGTCCTTAACTGCTTGCCTGATTATCTAGAATTATCTTGGATTCATATATATTGCAGTTAATTGTTATCCTGGGAAAACTCATGCAAAGCAGAATTGATCAGTATGATTCGTTTTACTCAAATTGGAGGAAATATTCAGCTTTGATTGCAGTTTTCCAAGTTTTTTAGTTTTGCCGTTCTTTTGACAGAATTGGTCCTGTGTTTTCCCTATTGTTAGTATACATCTGCTTGTGAATTAGTAATGTATAAAAAAGGATAGTTACGTTGAAAAAAAGTAGAATAATGGCGATGATGTAAGATAGTGATAGGGATGGGTTTTTTTATATTTATTATGAAGACAGTGATTCCTGCTACTGAATTTTTTTTTAAGCAAAACAACCTGCTTTTGTAAAAGAGATTCCTGATGTAAAACAGTAAGAAAAAAGATCAGACATCAGTACACAGAATGTCAAGTATCACTTTATGCAGTCCCTTGATTCAAAGACTAAAATTTAACTTTTTTTCATTATCTAGAGATAACTTAGGGTAGTAAACTAATATTAAAATTAAAGGCTTTTACACCCATAAAAAATTAAAAATTCAACTTAAAACCTACAAATTTCGTTTTCTTGTGTTTATTAATAAAATTTAAAAATGTAATGATTTTTGCAATTTTTTTCAAAAAAATATGTAAGGGGAATGGTTAAAGGAGCTAGTTAAATAGAAAACACTTGGAAGAATTGGATTATTTTAATGTAATATTTTTTGAAAAATGCTTTCTAATATAATATCCTTTTTTTATTTTGGAATTATTTTATTGTTTGACATTCTTTTATGAAATAACTCCTTATGAATTATAAACTTGTTGATTTTTTTTTCTATTAGAATATTTTTTTTTTATAAAAAGAAAATTTACACAATTTCCTATCCCATTCTTTAAATAAAGGCTTTAAAAAATGAAGGAAGAAAATCATTTTAATATATAAAGAAATCAGTTAATGATTAGCATCCTTTATTGCACTTTGAAAATTTTGAAGTAATAGTTGTGACTGAATTTTAAAATAATAACATTAATCCTAAAAAATTATTTATTATTATTGTTGTTTTAACTTTCTTGTAATATTTTTGCAGTCTTCTAATGTTTAATGACAAACCTCTCAACGAATTATTTTTAACCATATCCAGTAAGAAATTGTTCTTCTACCATCTATATATTTAAACAAATGATAAAACTAAATCAGTTGGAACTGATGTCACCACTTTTAATCTGTATGAAAATCAATGACATGGATATATCATCAACAGTCTTTCTTTCCCAACCATTCATTTTCGAGAATTGTCTCTAACTCTACTTCACTGTAAATTTTCTTTTAAGAACAATCACTTTGACAGAATTCCACTGCCCTAAATGAAATAATGTACGATTTTACCAGTTTGTATTTCTTTTGAAAGCTCATGAATCGTAGATATGCCATCAATTATCTCTGTCCTCCCTCCCCAATTCCAAGAGATATTTCTAAGGTAAAAGAGAGAGCCCCAAATCTCCAAAATTCTATTCATTTCATCATTTTGTAAGCAACGAATCAGAATGCTCTGTCAATACTTCGTAATTATAATTTAAAGTAGCAATTCCTGTCGTACCCGAGACAACAGGAGTTGCAACATTACATCCTATAAATCAAACTAGAATTTTTATGACAACATGATGATTGTAATGGAAATTCTCTGTAAATAAATTTGAGGGCGTTCTAAGCTACGTCATAATGCTTGTGTTGTATATGATTATCAAAGATTATAATACGTTTATGTACAGCAGCACTAATACTCCTTTTACTTCGATAACACTGAATTTTTCACAATATTATATTGATATAGAAAAAAGGTTACTGATATCAGTAAGAATAATTTATTACTCTCAATCAACTTTGACGAAATCCATCTTATCCCTACATAATTATAATTACAATATATTAGTAAAAATTGTTCATTAACACCTTGAATGCCCTGAGAGTGACAAGTGAGCCCGTATGAATTGTAAGAAATTCATCATGGAAGTGTGTTAATGATAAAATTCTGATTCAAAAGGGTGAAACTGATGTTTTTGGTATTGAAAATTCAGTCTGGTTTTTGTGATTAAAGCTGCAGTGTCGACGCCATCTATCATTTCGGAAAGTAATGTTATATTGCGGAGAAAATTTTTTCGTTTGCCCTTACTTTGCTCTTTGAAAAATTTATAGTAATTTATTATTTAAAATAATGTATATAAGTGTCGATAATATTTGGGCTGTGCGTACTTGTGTAACTATCTAAGGTACATCCCCGACCCCCGAAAAAAATATAAGAATTCTAAATACATATTTGAGGTGAAAAAATACTCTTTATTGAAACAGGGGACATCAATTCTAGTTTTAGGCAATATTTTCTAAAATGTTTAATCATAATTTTCTTTAAACATGATTTTTTGATGGACCCTATTACGTTAGTATTTAGCCGAAAAGGATGGTGAAAGATTGTGAGCGCTTTCTCTGCTTTAGCTCAAAAGTGGAGGGAAAAGTAGTTCTGAATTTTGATTTAAGAAAGTTAATCTTTCAAAAACAGCTTTTATGTTATTTATTTTGTTTATGTATTAATTTGAAAAATCAGAAAACTTTTTCCCCCTGGTAATCGCCATATTTTTTTTTTTTATAAATCTACAAAAATCTCAAAAATTTTTAACTGGAGCAAATATTGCAATGTATTACAACATGCTGTTTCTTTCTGCTTCATTACAATAACATTAAATTCTCCCTTAAAGTTTAAGTTTCCCCTCAAAAAAAGTAACAGAAGTTCAATTAAAATAATAATAATAATATTCTTGCCTGATTTATTTAAAAAAGAATTGAACTACAAAATTAATAGGAAATGCAAACAATAAATAAGAGATTTTTTTTTAAAAGAAAGAGAGAGAGAGAGAGAAATTGCAAAAAAAGAAAAGAAATGAAAAAGTTAAAAAGGGGAACATAGATATCCTCGCCGAGTAGAAACTGTCATGATCTCTCAATTTGTTTGACGAAACATCACGCCTCAAATAACACAAGATCTTTTTAGTGTTTAACCATCTAAATCTACATTTTTCAATTCTAAGTCCAACTTCATCAAAGATGCTCCATATGCACGAGCATCTTTGAACCTGGTTACTTCATCAATTGTCTAGCATTCCATTTTCTGAGGTGGCCTAGTTCTTATCATCTAATCCCGGTTCAAAATCACATGGACAGCCTAAAATAATTCTCATGATAGTTCAAAAATGAAATTTTAATATTACTAAAATAAAATTGAATCCACAATATCATTAAGTTCGAAACTGAGTGCAAAAAGTTCCATTTGTTCGAAAAACACTGAAACCGAAAGTAGCAATAAAAAGTACTACAGTCTTTTTTTTTTTTTAAATCGATAAAATCGGCAAATAAAAAATAACTTGTGAAATATTATAATTTAAAATTCATCAATAATATTGATAAGAATCATTTGTATATACTAAATTTTGAATCCTCTCCCTCAGTGTGTATGTGTTTTACCCGTCTGTCATCCGGATATTTATTATTTTCTTTAACATAAATCGTAGTCGCGACCGTGAACCCTGGTACAATATTTATTTGTTGACGAACGAATTGGAATGTTTAACGTAATAATAATTATGAACGGAGAAACTGTTCAGCGTTTGTATTTGAAAGATTTAATTTATCGTAGGATGTTATGAAAATAATAAAAACTTTTTTCACTCTCTAAACATCTCAGGATAGTGACAAAAAAAAAGAAGGCAAATTCCACAAGCCATCTATCGGTTATTGCCTCGTACAATTTCTTATACTTCTGCATTTGCGGTACAGGTATCTAAGTCTAAAATTGATTTTACTTTATTAAGGGCAATAAAGTATGCTCAGGAATTGTACAAAGTTTATATATAATTCCTTCCGGCTAATTTTAGAGGATAAATTTCTTAAAATGGTATCAAATGTAAAGCGATAAAATATAAAGTGACGAAAGAAATGCTAGAAATGTGTGAGAATTATGATGCAATTGTTATGATTCTTATCCAGTTTAGGCATTTTTATTAAAATTGTTTGGAATGTTTTTAATTCGCATTAATTTGTTGAATGTTACTTAATATGTGCTTTATGTGAAATCATTACAGAAAAGCGTAACAAAATACTTTTAGATTTATTTATTTTGAAATGCTGACTTAATCTTCTTAATAAATATTCGTTTTATTTAGTATTATTATTATTTTTGAAAAGCTGAAGATTTATCAGCGTTTTTGAATTCTGTCAGATTGATCTTGAAACTTTTTTATAAAACTGAAAGAGAGGTGAGCTTTGTTTTTAAAAAATATAAATAAGTAAAATTTAAAAATTAGGTTAAAATTTTTTAATGATAATTTTTTAAAAATTTGAATCAAGTGCATTCAGACAGGAAGGATGGAGGTTTGTTTCCGGCGTATGCTCCAGCACAATTTCTTAGCTTATGCCAGGTTAACAAAATCAAAACTCGAATTTCACAAAAAATTTAAGAAAAATTATCATTGATTTAATTTTTAATGTTGCTATTTATCATTAATAGTAAACTTGATTCCAGTTGAATTATGAAAGCAGATAGTTAGAAGTATGTGATGAGAAAAATGTATCATTTGTGCATGTATCTTGGTTGTCAAATTATATTTTTATGTATTTGGTTGTGGAATTTGACTTTATAAATTTTATTATCAACTATCATTAAGTATTTTCTCATTTTAATGTATTTTTTTAATATAAAAATAAATAATTAGCAAAAAATTTTTTTGAAGTATCACAAAATATTTATTAAGCTAATGCCACTGTATAACTGAATTATAGGAAATTATAGTACTTTTTCATTAAGAGAATGTCAGTTGTTATAGAATTAAAATATTAATCTTAATTCAATAGTTGGCTGTTGATTCATTCATATTTTAACTATTAAGATTTTGCTACATTTCATAATTTGTGTTTTTAACATGTTTATTATATAGCTTTAGATTATTTTAGAATATTAGCTTTAAACTGCTAATATTCTTAATTGATCTTCTCATTAGCAATTAGTTAATTTCAAGTTCATAAATAGAGGGTATTTTATCTGATAGGATAATTAGATTTTAGCATGTGTAATCTAAAAATTTTATAGCCAAATGAAAAAATTCAAGTAATATTAAATAGTATACAAATTAATAAAATAATAGTATAGTATGACAATAATTGTAAATTAATGTGACAACACATTATTGTTTCAAAAGGAAAATGCAATCAGCTGATTAAACTTTTAAAAGTAAATGTGAAGAATAGAAAATATTATGTATACTTTTTAAGTATAATAATTGGAATTTATCGTATATGATTTGAGTTTGCAGTCAAAAAGCTGCAATTTGCATGATATTAGGGCATTAATCAGATAATTGGAATTTTTTAGTTTTTTTATTGGATTGTAAGTACTCAAATCCTAATTATATTTCCAAATGAAATTAATTTAGGTTGGATATTTAAATTTACTAAAACTGCCTCTGAACTATGCTTTTAATGTGTAGTTTATCTAATAAAATAAAAAGTATAAATTTATCTGTCAAAAATAAAGACTTGTGAAAATGAGCAAAATTTTTAATCTATTCTTATAATAAAGCTCAATGTAAGTGTCTGTTGGCTCTCTACAGGCCAGACCGTAGAAACTACAACTACCAAATTTGGTACATGTATACCTTGGAAGTCGAGGACGTGCACCTCGGAACCCTTTTTTCAAATTTTTAGTTAGAATTTAAATTAATTAAAATTTAGGCTAAATTTCGATGTTTTTCCGTTAGAACTTCTGAAAATATTATCAGACAAACATGATTTTAACATCAATTTAAAGATTAAAAAATTAGCTTTCTAATGGTATCAGTGTTTTAATGTATAACTCAAGCTTCTAATTTTCATGAATTTTTAAAGAAATATTTTAACCATGTTTTTTTGAGCACATGACTGGATAAAATAAAACAAAGCAATGCCAGAAGTTCAAATAAAAAAACAACAACTATCATCGCAAATCAAATCTAAAGATATTCAACTTTTAGTACGTGACTTTATAAAATAATATATATATATATAAATGTGATATTTTCTAAAAAAATAAATGCAGAATAAAGGTTTCTATGATTGTTTGCAATATCTATATCATTAATTCCATAAATTACCTTTATTTACAGTAAACCTGATTGAATTTAGACAGGATATGCATTGAAATCCTGACTTAATGGCATATCTCTTTAATAGTTTGCAATATCTGTATCATTAATTCAATAATTTTTTCCCTCTCTTTAAAAAACATATTTAACATTTTGGCAATTTTACCAAAAAAAACTTTTTTAATATTTTGGAAGCATAATCGATAAATTATTAGAGCATTAAACTCAAAAAGTTTTTCCGAATAAATTTACCGACTCTTTAACTACTAATTATACTTTTTCTTAAATTTTGGCTGATGAATATGTGATTTAATTGAAAATTTTAGAACGCATGACTCATGGTGAAACAGCTGGTCGCCAAAGGCGGCTAGTATGATATATTACTACAAGTTTTATATTAACATAATTTAAACTTCATTTATACTTATTTATAATAAGCAATTTATAATTTAAATTTTTCAATAAGCAATTTATAATTTAAATTTCATGTTTTCTTGAAATATTCAGTAAGAATTATGAATAAGGAAATATTATTGTAAAATTAATTTTATTCTAACAGTTGATATTTAAAAGAATATCTAGGAATTTATCTTAATAGTTATCACTAAACATTAATATTGATCCAGTATGCCATTCTTCTGTAATGTGGCAAACATAGCTTTCTTGCTTAAAGAATGGCAGGGTTTGCAGTCTGATGTAATTATAGGTTAATTGGTTATTATCATATCAGAAAAAATGAAGCCTATTTTTGTTACTATCGGCCATATGAAAAATAATTAGATATTCATGATATGATATTTTATTAATGTGATAAACTTGTATCATCTTGCTTGGTTATAAAAAATACTGTATTTTTAGACAAACAGAAATGAAGATTACTTGTGGTGTTGAAATTTCGAATCGGGCACATCCAGCAATATCTGCCCGAAATAAAACCAAATACAATGTTGCTACTTTAGCTTTGTGCCATAAATCAAAAGAGAAAGAAAAGCACAATGACAAAGATGTTTTCCTCATTTTATGTACTCATCAAAACCCCAGAGGGACAAAGTATAAGGTAAGGTGAAAAAATGTTTTCATCTTAAAATTCAATGCATAATTAGTAAAAATGAAGTTACTTGATTAAATCAAAAAATTCATTTTTGTAGACATTACTAGTATAATCAGTTACTTACCTGGCTCTTTAATATTAAAATTTTATAAATATTTTTAATGCTGTTTATTATTAGCACTTCTTTTATTAAGTAAATCATTTTTTTTATTTATTATGTTTGGTAAAAATTGCATTACTGTCTATATTTTTTATTCTCAATAATACTATTCTAAATATTTAATTTAGAAATTTCTTCAATTAAAATTAACTTTGTCTTCATTTAATATAAACTATTAGAGCGTCATTATTTAGACTGAAAAAAGTATACTTGAATGCTAGTTGCTTAAAATAAAATATTCTGAAGACTAGAACAAATCTAATTAGATAACTTGCCTCCAGTTGATTTTGTTCCAATCATTATGATCTTTGCTTCACTTCAATATGGTGTATTTAGGAACACCAGATTGGAAGGTTAAATCAGATAATGAAAAAATTTTGAATTCTTGAAAATGGCTTTCTTTTATGTAATCTATTACTTATGGTATATTTAGAATGTCAAGTTCTTCAACTTCCAAGATCTCTCTTGTAATCTGAATTTTTGTCAGCTTTAGGCATTTTAAAGGAATCAGTTTTAAATAAATTCTCTGGAATTGTGTTATGCATATTTGTCCTTTATCTGATTGTCTGCATATGTCACTAGTATCTTAAATTATGTTCAGATTCTCAAAGGTTGCCTTTGTTTACTCTTAGGTCTTTACATATTTTCTCTACTATCATTCTTCCAACAACTTTAATCTTTTGAAAAATTTTGTTTTAATTGCCTGATTATCTCTTTTTAATATAATTCAAAGATTTAAAAAAAAATTGTTAATGCTAAATTGTGGTATTGTAAAAAAAAATACTAACCATGATATAAAAACTAATTTATTTTACATATCTTTTATTTTTTTCCTTCATAATGATTTGGAATATCATTTTTAAGGAAAACAATTATTTTACTTTGGAAAGGTTTTTTTGTTATTGTTGGTTATATTGTCAATTACATTTTCAGTGCATATACATTTTTGCTAACTTTTCGTTCACTATTTGAAAAGAATGTTTTATTTTTAAAGTTCAAATGACCTCTTATACAAAGGAAATTCCATGCCTTAGTTTTTGTTATCTTGATCGTTGCCTGAATTCTGTATCTGTCAAATCACTTAGATTTGTAATTTCTAATGTAAAGACATTAATATCACAAGCTACATAATTCTTAAAGTCACCTAAGATGTAAAAAAATTCTTCCCTTTCGCTAGGATTTTCATTCTCAAATTCATTGCCTCTGATCTTAATCAAATCACCTTTTGCTTATGAACTTGAAATGGATATATTCCTTACTCTCCCCAATACTGTAAAAAAACTTACAAAAAAACTTCTAGTATGTTCATCAACTTTTCCTTGCCTCCAGATTCTATCTGTAGGAGAATATTTTTTTAAAAAAAATGCTGTTTTGATAGTATATATTAAACGATCATGTAATTCCCAAATCATGAGTTTGATCTTTGCTTTTGCAGAAGTGTAGGGAAAAATCCACCTGTATATTTTAATTTTTTTTAACTTTAAATCTACAATGAGTTATCAATAAATAACAACAAAATGTTGTGTTTCTGTAGGCACATTTACTGTCCTGTTTGTGAAGGTAATTTTCCCAAATTCTGACTTTCCAAGATTTTTTATTTTATTTTAGGCATAATCAGAGGTGATTATGCCATGATAACTTTCACCTTTTCGTGCAGAAGTCCTTTTTGGAACTAATTGCAAATCAATCCTGTTTTCTCAACATTAAAAATGCCTTTGCTTAGAATATTGTTATATCAAGAAAAGTATTCGCATTTAAACAGTCTTATGATGCATTGCTGCAGATTTGCCACAAAGTTTCACTTTGTGGAATGAGTTGTTCCTCTTAAAATACTCTCCAATACTTTGAAGATGAGAATGCTTGAATTCCTAGTTTAGAAGTGTTTTCTTCCAAGGAGAGGTTATTTATAGGAATGTCTGTTGCACAGACTTCATTAAAACAAAACAAAAAAAAAAAGCTTCTTGAAGATGTTAAGTGTTTTTTGGAAGGAGGGGCACCCCACCCCATCTTCCCTCTCTCTCTATTCTAAATTTTGTGCATAATATATGCTAGCTTTTAAATTTTTTGCAAAGCTGGATATGGAATTCCAATTAATTTAACAAAACCACCTCAACTTTTTTTTATTATTGTTTACACTTTTTCCAACAAAGAATATCTTTTTTTTTTTTTTTTTGATGGCATAATTTCAAATCCAGAGATGACAACAACAACAAAAAATCTAAATAAAGAAGTACTGCTATAGAAAATAAATACTATTATTTGAGTCAGCTAGGATTTTAAGAAAAAAAACATCCTTTGACCTCCTATGATCTTTGGTGTCATATATATATTTGGGGTGGATGAGTTTTTCAGGTTTTAATAGGTGAGGGGAATCTTGAAAAATTGTCTTAATCTCTAGGTGCAACTGTCTTTTCTTTGAATTTGGATTTTATTGGCATGAGAGCCATGATGTTGATACTTCTTTGAAAGTGCTAGTCTCCAGAATTTGGAATATTAAACTGGATGCTATTGATTTTTTTTTTTTAACTTGGCCTTGAGAAGAGAGTTTTTGCTTTCTTGAGTATAAATTTTTTTTGGTTGATTGGTAGTTTTCAAATGTAAAATTACTTTTCAGCCATGCCAGGTGGCCTCTTTCAGTACAGTTAATGCAGACATACTCATGGATTCTATTCTTGATGCATTTGCTTGTAAAATGGTCACCATGCACTTGATCCAACATGGATAGTACATGTTTTTCTGTGCACTGTGGGAAAATCCTGCACATTGGTAAAGCATAGTAGTTTGGTTTCCCTTTCAGTAACTTTTGATTTTAATTTTTAAGTAATAAAAGAATTGGATATAAAAATTTATCTTTAATTCTCTTCTGAACCCACGAAGTCTTGTTCCTCTTTCTGTTTGTTCATTGATTGCTTCTTCACAAAGATTGTGTATATACCTAGTTCCTTTTAGACTTCAGTTATTTCCTTCCTTTTCCAAACATGACATCCTCTTCTGACTAATTTTATCAAAATTCTATTATGCAAATTTGTCTTGTTTTCCCTTTTCTCCATTTTTTTTTAATTTTAATTTTCCCCATTTTTTCCTAATTTTTTATGGTTTTGCTGAGGAAATTTTTTCTCTTCATTCAATGTTATGTAATACATTTATTTGGCATTTCTGTTTCAACATTATTAGGTTTATTGCTATGGATTTCGAGCTCACATACTTTGTGATCCATTTTTCAAAATGGCAAATTAATATGACCAAAGGATTGGGCAAAGAAGTAAAGAAGTATTTCCACTTTTAATTTAAAAACCGAGACAAGTGGTGAAGGATATTCCAGATACTGTTGATAAAAAAAGATTTTTCTTCTCTTTTTTTTTTTTTTTTTTTTTTCAATTCACTTTTGATGACGTTTTTTAAAAAAATGGCGTTATTTTTCTTGCTGAAATCTAGGCAATGTTTCAAATTGATGACATTAAAGCATTAGAAATGTTTTAGCTTTAGAAGTATTAAAAAATTATTTACCAGTGAAGAATTATGCTACAGTACACTCCCAAGTATCCAGTTCACGACCAGTTCTAATTTTATACTATTCAGCCTAGTGCTCTTTTATTGTAATTAAATGAGGAAGGCAGCTTATCAAGTGACGCTAATTGCAATGTCCCTTCAATTATACAAACAGATTATATCATCTCAGAAAAGAGCTAAAATATAGATGCAGTATAATCAATTAAAGACTTTTCAGAAATTATAAACAGCTTATTAGGATTTTTATATTATACTTTAAAATATGTGTAATCATTTATCAGCAAAAAATAAAACCTATTTGAGTCAGTTTCATTAGAATTAGGCCTAAGATTTACTTTAAAGTTTGGTTTATATTTCCTATGCATAAGCTCAACATTATTGAATTATTTAAAATGTTAACTATTTATATCCTTTAATTTACTTTTTCTTTAATAAATTCTGGAAATGTACAATGCAATATTTAAATATGTATAAACTGTCAACATAGAGCCTTTTATTTTAACTCAACGCATTTGCTTCTATGATTATGCATGGCCACTACTGCATTCACATTCTACATGGTTTGAGATAATTAGAGGGCTTAGTGAGAAAATACATATTATAGCAGTGAATTTTAGGTTCAAAGAGTAGATTTTTTTTGTTGTTATCCATTTTGGCCTTTTGCCACATTAGGAGTGTATTGTAGTACACTCCTAATGTGGCAAATTTACCCAGTGTACACCCAAATGTATACATTGGGAGTGTACTGTATAAGCAGAAAAACAAATGCAGGCAAAGTTTAACCAAGATTTCACATTACTTGCATAATCTTTGAAGTTCCTGCTTAGATTCTTTTATCGAATTTTACAAGGTAAAATTTATATATAATTTTGTAGTTAACCTTTTTGGACTGTGTGGTAACATTGACCTTGATTATGAAAGCTTATTAAACTTCATTTAATAGAATCAACATGCACAATTTAATACTTAGTCTTTTAAAGTTTTTTATAATCACAAATTTATTTTTAAAGGTGTTATTTTTGCATTCAGGATTTTTATGGCTTCATTAAAATTCAAAATTTGTATTATCTTTATAAATTTCAGATTTACAATAATGTTGAAAAGTTGTTTACAAAATTTATCAATGATGGTAAAGCAACATTAAGATTTAAAGAACCTCCACATGACTTAATAATCAGCAAGGTAAGTATTCCAGCTAATGTTCATTTCTTAATATATCAGTATTTATTAATTATTTTTATTTATTAATATACTGTAGCTATTATCTCTTTTATGAATGAATGCTCTGATCTTTTATTGGTATACATTGACTAAAAGATATTAATTTTCCAAAAGTATAGAGATAAAGTAAATAAAAAACTACATATTTTAGGTTACATATTTCTGAGAATTGTTTTGTAATTTTCTAATTAATGAAGTCATGTAAAATTTATATTTTTCCCACATGGCAATTTTAATATTTCTTCTGTTCTTTAAAATCTGATCATTCTAAATAAATAAAAAGTATTTTCAAAGTTAGGGAAGTTATAAAGAAAATGCATATTTTACATATTACATTATTTACAAATTTCTGAAATCACAACTATCCTTTTATATTGGTTTTAGGCTGATCCACTTCAATTAAAAGGCTTTCTTCATGGTGTGGGTTTAACTATTGTTGGACAAGGAACTGGAAGAATTCGACTATCTCCTACTCCTACTAAAGTAGATCGACCAAAGCAAAAACTTGCCATTATGCAGCGTGGTGATTATCCTATAAAAGCTGGTTTTCCTGTTAGTCTTACGTGGTTACAAGTTCAGTCATGTAGACTAAAAAAAGTTGACCAACGAATACTTAAGCTACATAACCTACAAGTTTTGGACTTAGCACATAATAATATAAAAGAGTTACCTGTAGCTCTTGCTAACTTGAAACTGAAAGAATTTACTTTACATCATAATGAACTTACCTCATTTCCTTCTGAGTTGGCTGTGGGAGATCTTGGTCAGACTTTACAAGTTCTGGATTTATCTTTCAACAAAGTATGAATTATGTTCTCTTTTGCTTATATCTTATTATAGTATTCATCATATATTTATTGTAATATAAATTTATTTATTTTGTCATTTGTAATGGGAATGTTATATTTACATTCTATTTAGCCATCTACTAGGCATGCCTTTCCTATATAAAAGAGCTTATTGCTTATTGAATCGATTTGAGTATTTGTAAATACATATTATCTCAGTAGCTTTTTTCATATTATTTAACAGTCTGATTTGTACTTAACTTTCATTTTTTAATATTACCTTTTTCTAATATCGGAAGCATTTGAAACAAATTTATTTCAAAAATAGTCAAATTTGGTGTTACATCTCATTATTATAAAGGTGAATATATATGTATATATCATGTATGATTATACTTTGAAGGTTAAAAATTTGTACCTCAACAAGAGTTTTTAAATAAAATTTTAATGAACAATTTAATAATTATTATTAGATATTTATTTTTTATTCATTAAATGTTAATTTTCAACAGTAATGATCTTAAATATCATCAACCAAAAATAATTTTTATTTTGTTTTAAAATTTAAAAATAACTGTTTTTTAAACATACTTATATATTATACAATTTTTAATATACTTTAAAAAGTCTCTTTATTGAAAATATGATTTGTGGCAATGTTTTTGTTTCATTAAATCTATAAATTATGTTTTTTTAAATAAATGATTTTAAAATTATTCTTAATCAAAGAAAGCAAAATATAAGTTTGTGATCATGATCCATATTTATTTTACCAAATTTTTAAAAAAGGAATTCATAGATGTAATTTATAGAATTACCTTCTTTTGCTAATGCTATATCTGCCATGGCTGTCAAATGACTCCAATGCAGATGAAATATCAGTATATTTAGTGTTAAAGTAGAATGCAATAAAAAGAATGATTCATCTTTTAGAAAAGTTACTTTATTTATTTGATATTAAAATATAAAATGTTGAGTGTTTCAACTATTTTATTGAATAGATTAGGTTAATCACCAAAGGCAGCTGATAAATAATATTTATAAAATCAAGTCATTTATATCTTAAGAAAAGATAAAGAAGCATATTAAGTTATCAAACAATCCAGAATTAAATGACAATCATAATCATAATTTCTAATTTGTTTTTAAATGAGTTATTTTCTTTTCATTTGAAAATACACATTGCAACTTTTAACAGTGTCAGTAACAAGTGTCAGCAGTCTTTTATACAATGCATTCCCTTATTTTGAGTGATATTTAAATTGGGTTCAAATTAACTAGAAAAGATGATTACAAAATTCAAAATTTGCATACGATGCTAAGAATTTAAATATATATATGTATATAGATTGAAGGCTATGGTAGTTTTGTGGTAGGCATAGTTTTTGGTACCGGCAGTCATAATCTTTTCCAGCAGAAAATTTCTGATTCAAGATTATTTCATTACAAACATTAATAAATCAAATCATGGCTACATCAAGTACTTAAAAGAAACCTAACTTTATTTTTAAGATTATAAGAATTATTAATATGCCTTTATTTTTTTTAATGTCTGATTTACTATAATTATTTAAAATTATTATATCATTGATCATTTTTTTTAAGTTCTGAAACTGTAAAATACTACAATACATTTGGTTAATGCTTCTCGTCACTCATCTTTCTTGTCTTTGTTTTATTCAATTTTTATAATAATCCCCATTAAGTTAATTTGTTCAATATAATATTGAATCTGAAAAATTTAATAGGGATTGATAAAAGAAATTGTTTATTTTATCAATACTTTTTTAAAAAATATCCACATCTGAAGGGAGTCTTGTTAAATTCTGTATTATTTATGTGTATAAAGTATATTGTTTCATTTTAAGTCTTAAATTGAATCAAATCTTGCAGAATGTTTATTCTAAACATGTATTTTATTTTTATATATGTTCTACGTATTATATGTATGTTTATGTATACTATATGGTATATATATAATGATGGCCAAAATTGTGGACACTTGTGAAAATTTTTGTTTTCTTATTTTGTATGCTTATAGAATATCGAATGTTTTACAAAATACAATTCTTACTTATCATTTTAAAGAAAATTTAATGTTGATTTCAATACCAAAAGCAAAATTCAAATATTTGCAATACTAAAAAAGTTGAGTGATAATAACTATTGAGATACATTAGATACTGATGTATGCAGTGACTTATTAATAGGGGAGCCTTTATTTTTTATTACTTACACACTGATGTTTCAATGAACTGATGAATGTTTTAAGTTTTTAATTTGTTATTGCATGATGCCAGGGAACAATTATATTCTCAGTTAATTGTCTTTTACTTGAACTCTTCATATGTACAAGAATTTTCAAATTGTGCCATAAATTCTCAATAATTTTGAAGTCAGGACTATTTCCTGACCATGATAACAATTCAATGCTCTTTTTATCAAACCACTCTTCCAATATTTTTACTGTGTAGCAAGGAGATAAAATCTGCTAAAAAATGAATGTGCTGTTGGGAACTAATCACTGATAAAAAGTATAAGTTTTTATTAAAACTTTGTTTATTTTTGAAACATTTATAAAATTTCTATGCACCACAAACTGTCATACAGGGCTTACAGAAGTAGGTAACACATTACATAAAGAAAATTTAACAGTCATTATGGGTTACAGGTGTCAGTAATAAATTTAAAGAAATTTTCAAAAGCACTTCTGGTGAAAACAAGACATGAAAATCTGAAGGCCAATTTATATTAATGTCCGTAAGGGCCAATCTTAGGTTCTGTCTTTCTCTGACAAAATCGGCACATGGAAGGACTGTATGTTCAACACTTTCCTCACCACCAATATTGCAATCACAGGAAATTGATGGAAACAAATGTATTTTCTTGCATTTAATGTCCCATCGATAAAATGGAGGCTACCAATATCGTTTGCTGACATGCATGATCAAATCATAACACTAAGTTCTTCATAGTTGCCTGAATGCTGTTAAAATGTAGCTCTTGGCCTATTCTACGTTTTACTTATTTTTGCTATCACTACTGAATAACAATATGTTGTCAATATATTGCTATTCAGTATAACAATATAATATAACTTGTCACCCCTGATCATCAGTTTAACTAATGTGTTCCTTTGCCCTCTGTAATTTTTTTATATACTGTTGTAAATTCAGATAAGAATTTTTTTGTTCAATTCTACTTTTTAGTCCAATATCTAATAATCTTCTCCTGGTTGTTCTGGAACTGACATAAATACCAACATCATTGAAAGGCCACTTATGACATTATTATATTTACAAGACATAGCCTTTTTTTTTTTTTTTTTCCTTGACATCGCCAAATGTAGTACACTTTTTTCAGTCCTTCGCTTTATTTTTTTAATGAGTTTGTCTCCTGATATTGAAAACAAAATTTTAGGACTCCAGGTGTAGTCACTAAATCACCCATCAGTATTGCAATTTCAGCATAGGAAAGACCACATTCACATAACAAAATAATAGTCTTAGTTCTCTTTCTAGGTGTCCAATATATTCTTTTATTTGATGTCATTGCTTCTTGACTAAATATTAGAACTATTTCTAAAATTCCAATTGTATATTAAAAAGTTTAACAAAATTTCTAACTTTTAATTTGATTACATAAAAAAAAACAATCTTCTTTCTAAAGAAAAAATATCAATAATGACTAGGTCCAACTTTAAACAGGAGACCGCCAGTGTTAATAACATTTGATTAATTCCCAGAACAAAAAAAAAAAAAAAAAAAAAAAAAAAATGAATTGCTAGGAAAGTTTGAAATTACAATTATCACTGTTATTACAATTTTATTCAGATTAAAATACGAATAACTTTTTTGTATTGAAAATAATTGAATTTTCCTTCTTTTATAGAAAATAATTAAATTTTGTCTTTTTTATTGAAATCAGTGTTAAATTCTCTTGAAAATTAAGTATAAGAGTTTGCATTTATGTTAAATGTAATATTTTCTATAAGCATACAAAATTAGAAAACATAAGGATTTTCAAAAGTGTCTACAATTTTGGCCACCCATATATATAATTGTTAAGAAATTTGTATCTTAAAAGAAGCTGTTTTTTGTGTATCGAACTTTTCCCTGTGTATTAATATTTCTTATAATTCTTAAATTAGAATTTTATTATTGAATAGATTTTTTTTTTAAATTTCTTGAATTCTTTTAATTAAATTATTATCCTGATAAAGTAGTGGCACTTTAATTATTTCTTTACTTTCATCCAGATAATAAGCTTTTTTTATATTTAAATTTCAATTGTCTCTTTAAAACATATAGTTAGGGGAAAAAAATTATTTTTTCATGTATTACACAAATTTCTCCTCCCTCCCCTGCTATATAGTGCATTAGCAAGTAGTAGTAATAACAGCATTTTTTTCAACAGTTTTAAATTTGCATTTTAATTTCTAAAAATAATCGAATTACTTGAATATATTAAAAATTAATTTTGCAAATAAAGAAACGATACATTTATTTGTATTTATCAAGGTGAATCTGTATTTATAAAGTTAATGCATATTTATTTGTATCGCTTGTATTTTAACAATAACATTGTTACAATCTTGAAAACTTTAAATTCTTAGAATGATTTTTTTTAAACTTAGGTTCTTTATTATTAATTTTAATTTTTACAAAATAAATATTAATTTGAGCAGCTTCTGTTTCCCTTAGTTTGAAGCTCAGTGAGTTTGTTCAAATTTATTGTTGTCTGAATGTGTTTTGAATTAATTACTGGTTATTCATATTTTGCGTTAAAATTATTTTCTGTATAAAACAGCCGATTATTAGAGGTTTATTTATGTTTCATTAGTGTAACATTTTCAAGTAATTTTGATATGACATTATCTTCTTAGTTTAGGAAGGCTCAATTGTAAATAAATAACTTGTATTACATATAAATTTCTTTACCATTACTATTATTTTTGTATTTAAATTGTGTACTTTGCATAAAGTAATTTAAGTACGGAAATATTATTTCCTTTAAAGGAAGTTTCATTTCATCAAATGCATAAATATTGTTTAATATAGTATAAACCATTAACTGTAGCTACTAATTGTGTTATCAACCATATATATATATTAAAATTTAATATTTTGAATATTAACCTGCTGATCAGAAATTTTGCTAGATTTTTTTACATGTAAATGATAATTCTGCAAAAAATATTTGCATTTTTTTAATGTTTAATATATATTCTTACTTTGACTATGTTCCCTTCAAATTGAGTTTAAAAGTAATTAATGTAAAGCATTTCCTACTGTTTGTGTCCCACTTCCAAATCTTACATGACTAGCCTTCTGATTCCTTAAAAAATGTAAAAGTGGGATAATATACTTAAAGTGTGAAATAATAATACTAATTTTGATAATCCTCTCAGTCAAGCAAGAAAATCAATTAGTTTGATTGTTGTCTGTTTATTTCGTTTTTCCTAACTCCCTTTTTGTTGTATTATATCAAATTATTTTAATTTTATATTTGTTTACTTTTATTCATTTAATTTTGTTTGGGTGCATTTGAGAAATTTAAATTCTAACAGTAATAGCATTAATAGTAGTCTTAAGGTTCTATTTTAAAGATAGTATAATTTTTCCATATTTTTTGTGGTGGCATTCAAATTGGTTACTTTTTCTTATGTTCTTCCATTTTATAAGTCGCCAGACATAAAAAATAAAAGAAATGACATAAGAAGTTGACAGGTCTAAAGTTTAAAATATACTTATAGGCCTCAATCTATTGTTATCTGTATAGGATCATATAATTTTAAAGGAGCTTTCTTTTATAGTACACAGACACTTAATTAAAAGAATTGTAATATTTTATTTTCATTTAAAATGTGATTTTCCATGTTGAAGTATTTAAAAAAGATATAACAATTTTTACAAATTTGAAATTGATGATCTATTTTATCTCTCTAGAAGTGAGGAGGGAGTCTATACTGGATAAATCTGATAACTTCTGGGAAAAAAATTATGTTTTTAATAAATTTAAATAAAATGTTTAATTTTTGAAGGAAATAAAGTTGCTAGTCCCGCCTCCCTTCTGAAAAACTAAATATATAAAAAGTTTTCGCTCAAAGTTGTTAAAAAATAAATTTCTAATGCTAATTTTGTATCATTGCTTATATCTATATGAAACATTATTAATAACATTTTCACAATGTAAAATGTTTTGGGAATCTTCCTCTCAGAAAACAAGGAATATTTTATAAAATTATTTGTTTATTTTGTTAATAAACAATGCATTTATGTCATAATTAATTTTGTTTGGACATTTTGTTTTCTAATCATTGTATTTTTTTTAATAGATAGCTGAGCTTTCACCCTATTTTTGTCTAATGAAGAAAATCTCAGTTTTGTCTTTAAAGTGCAATCATCTTTCTAAATTGCCAAGAAATATTCAATGTCTAGAGAATCTGAGAATGTTTAGCGCTTCTCACAATGAGCTGAAGGTGCGTATATTCTATAATCAGATAAAAATTCTTGAGAAATATTTTGCTGGATATTACAAATGGAATTTTTATTATATTTTACACTATTGAGTGAAAGTATCTTTCAGTCCCGTAAGTCAGGAATTCTGCATTATGGCTCAGTCTGAAAGAATTTTGGCTGTAAGGGGGGGGGAACTTAATAGATAAAATAATTCTTTAAAAGAAATGCTAAGTTGAATTTTTTTTGTTAAACTTAGCATGTATTTGCTCCAATTTTCTAAGACCCTTATCCAATATTTATTTTTTGAATATCATAATTTTCTTACATTTATGCAACTAGCAGCTTAATAAAAAACAAACAAGTTTAAAAAGCATCTTGGAATCAGATTCAGGCAAAGTTTTAAAAATAATTTGTTGTCTAAAAATTTATTTCAATATAAGATATAATAATTCAATAAAAGTAATTTTAATTATTAGTGGAGATAATATCTTTCAGCTAAATCTTGGAAATCTAAAGAATAGTAGAAACCAAAAGAAAAAGGAACCACATATTTCTTTTTCTCAATAATATTAGAATTAAATCATTTATATTTTTCTTTAAAAAAAAAAACTATATTTCACACAGCAACTTATTTTTCTTTCAATTATAATATATTTTGGAACTAATGTAATACTGTATTTTCCTACTTCATACTTTTGAAGAGCATCTATTAAGCAAATATTTACTCTGCATGATTAATTTTCATCTTGAAATATTGATTTATATGTTTATCTTTTTGAAATGACTTTTTTCCAGCATTTCTTATTTGAAACTTAATGTATTATGCTTGATTTTAAAGTATAGTTTGTTAGTGGATACATATACTTTATAATAATGATATAAATAATTTATATTTTGTACCACAATTTTTTATTTATTTTAGTGATTCAATTCTGATTCCAAATGCTGGAATGAGCTTATGTTTTGTTAAATTTAATCTTTTATATTTTAGAAGCATATGAGAGACTTACTAATAAAAGCTCCATGTTTTTTTTATTTTGTAAATTATAGTGCATAAAATTTGCCTGTTTTAATTAAATATATAATAAATAGATTAAAGAAATTTCCTATATTGGTAAATTGGAAAATATTAAATATGACTTCAAAATTTTAAATTGCTTGCTTTCATTTTATGCTGTTTTCACTGAATTAGAGCATTAATATGAAATTGTTCTTTTTATCTATTTTAGGTACTTCCATTTGGCATCAGGAAACTGCATTTAGACACCTTGGACTTATTTCACAATCCTTTAAATACTGATGTTGTTTTGAGGCCAGTGACTCTTTGGCAATTACCATCTTTAATGGAATTATCTGCAGCAGCAGTAGTGAAATATAAGTAATTATTCCTTCATTTTATATATATATATTCTCTATAAATTTTGAACTATTATAGATTTAAAAATGTAAACACTTTATTATCAGTTCTTTGCATTTAAAAATTCATTAAAAACCTTTACTTCTAACACAGGATAATACATGCATGTTGGTTTTCTACAATCAAACTATTTGATCCAGAGCTATCAAATTTGTCATACATACATTGGAGGGTAAAATAAGCTCCTCAGTCCAACTTTTTAAAAAAGGAGATTTTAATTAAAAATTAATCCAGATTGTGACTTTTTTTCCCTTTGCAATAACCTCCGAAAGTACTCTTTTTGTAAAAACCAACAATATTTATATTTTTAATGAAAGCTATAATTTTCTTTATTATATTTTTAAAGTGAAAAAATAATTTCCTAAATTAAAGATATACTACCCCCACCCCTCAAAAAACTATAAGGAATTAGATAAAAGAAATATTAAATCAGTCCATAAAACAGAAATTAATGAAAGTGTAATAGTGATTAGAAAAGTGCATTGTCTTTATTTTATAGAAAGATTAAATGTACTTTTAATTTTAAATTAATGTTATTTGAATGTTTTTAAAAATTATTCTGAAATTTTGCTGATGTTTAATATTGTGCTTATATATTTACTCCTACATAATTCCTAACTTTGGCAATGATTCATCTTAAACTGAAAATAAAGGAGCTAGAGATTCTCTTCTAAAAATTAATTAATGGCAATTTTCTTTTTAGTGTCCCATACTCTCAAGAAGATTTACCAAAAAATTTGATAGATTATATCATTGAAAACTGCCCATGCCCTTGTGGAAAGAAAGTTTTTCAGAATGTTTCTTCCTGCATATTAGTATTAGATCTCTACAAACTGGCCTCTACTGTTGTATACATCAATAACACTAGCCGTTTCAAAGTACCCCTTGAAGTATATTTTTGCTCAACTAAATGCTGGAAAAAGTAAATTTCTTAAATTTATATATTTTACTTTTTTAAGTTATTGCTTAATTGTATTGTATATAATAATATTTTGTTGTTTTATTCTCTTAATGTTGTGATATAATAAATCTTGTGGGATTTGAAAAGTCCACCCTGAAAATCCTATAATGCTTATCAATTAATAAATCATTCTTAATGCTTTCATAATTCCAAATATACTTACAATTCTGCTTGAATTTTTATAGAAAACTATGTAAGTGTGATAGCCTCATTTTTCCTAACATATCTAGTCTAGTTTATAGCTGAATTATTTGAAATGAAAATGAAATGGGGTATTGTCTTCATTGTGGAATAATGGCAGATGGAGTGTGAAAAATTATTTATAATAATAAGATGTACAAGTATTTTTAACATATTGGCATCATTAAATTTATAAAATTACAAAGGCTGAGATGGTCAAATTGTCTCAGATATCTTCTTGAAATGTATATGCTAAGAGATTGGCACAGCATACTCAAAATCATGGCGTTTGTGCCAAAAAAATCAAAGCAAAGAGATATTTCTGGCAAGATATTCTTGAAGAAGGATTAATTAGATTGATTGACTATTGATTTTGTTGATAAGGATTTGAATAATATTAAACCAAAAAGGTGCTTCTGAAAATAAGCCATTTAAATTTTTTTTAAATTGAGATGGCCGGAACTTTCTACAAACTTTAAAAAAAAGCTGTCTCATATTTATATGTAATAAGGGCCAATTGATGAATGTTTAAAAATGTGCTTTTTAAATCTGCATCAATTATTAGTTTTAAAATAAGGCTGATTTGGAGCATAGATTGAAATTAAAACTCTGATATTCCTCCAGTTTATATATATGAATGACATACTGTCTGTCCATCACAAGAACTCTGCAAGATGATCGTCTATGTTTACAGCAGGCATTATAGAAATAGGTTACTGTAGGAACAGTTCTTTCACAGAGATAGAAATCCATTCAAGTTTTACACATTTAGCGCCAAACTGGTGATGTTATGTATTATTGCATTTAAATATTTGAAAACAACTTTTTAAAAAAATCACAAAGATGCGAGTACTCGGAATATTTAAGATATCAGATATTCCTATTATAAATATACAAAGAATTAAGCCAATCAAACAGTAATATAAATATACAAAGAATTAAGCAAATCAAATAGAAAAACTGAGTAATTATTTGTATGTCTAACGATTGCACAAGAAAAAAAATTAAGAAGTAAAATCATGCAAGACAAAAAATTAATCGTCATAGTTTCATTTGTTTTAAATTTATATAAGTTATTGATATAAAATTCTCCGCAGCAAGCGTATCAAATTTATTATAATCAATCGTAATTATTTCAAAATTTTCTTAAAAAGTTGCTTTTATTCTGTTATAAAGTAGAATTTTCTTATTTAAATATGCTTGAAACCTTTACAGATTTATATTCATTTTTCTGATATGTATACTATTTTCTGAAACACAAAATTAACGATTACCATACTATCAATTTTTAGATTTTAAAAACTCAAACATTGATTTGTAACTTATTTTCAACATGCACAAGCTTTCTACAGTATAATTAATCTTGCAAAGTTTATGTGTAAAAGTATTCTGAATTCATTGGTAACTCTCAAGTGTTCATTCAAGCACTTGCCAGAAGTCCCGAACTTAAGAGACCAACGTCAATTTATTAGTACATTATTGTACAAAAATGGGGTAAATGTTTGTTTTTGTATTCTAGATTACCATTTATTTGTTTCCCTTGGCTTGAAAAAGAAATATAATTATTTCAAAGAAATCTTTTTCTCATGAGCTGTCAATTCAAATAATAGAGTGATAAATTATCTTTTCTTTTCAATGTATGTCAGTAGTCATGAGCTCGAAGCAATAAAGGATCCACAAATTCCAGCATACATTTTATCATTTCGGGGTTGAAAATTCTTCACTCCCAATGTCCTTTGCATTTCTATTCAAAACCCATCAATGCTGTTTGAGAATACTTTTACCGTCACTGTTATATTATCGCAATCAATGTACCTGAGTTAAAGAAATCTCGTTAATAAATTTTTATATTCTTGGAATCATATCTACGAAGGAAAGCTATTGAAGCAACAGGAGGGGGGGGGGACCCTAAATACTAAATGTCTTTTTTTTTTTCTGTGTATTGAAAAAAAAAAAAAAGAAGAAGAAATGCGCTACCTAAAATATTATATTTTCTTCATACCATTATACAGATGAATAATACTTTGCAGTAAAAATTTAATAGAATTACTTCTTAACAATTGCATATATTCATTCAATTTCAGAAAAGAAATTAAATCTTTCTAATCTCTAAATATTTTAATATATCATAATAGAATCGCTATTTTTAATTTCAAAGTTATTCTTTTTTCTTTTAAAATTGTAATACAATTTCTCTTATTATTATTTAACATTAAGAAGAAAAGTTTAAAACAATGGCTCCCCCCCCTTCCCCTTTTTATCTTGACAAGGATTGTGATAGGAGATAACTGAATTATACTTGTAGATTTCAGGAAATTATTCAATACTTTCGATGAAAATAAAGTACTGAATTGTAAAATATACTTCTTTTTTAAAAAAATTTAATTTAAACTTCCCTGCAAGAACATTTTTTAAACAATTTTTCAAATAAAGAATTCAAAATTAATAATTAATTTTGCTGCCGCTTCTTCGGAGCAAAGCTCTGCAACATTATGCACAATTTTGTGTGCTCGTGATTTTTAAAAGTCTCTCCTTTCTTAAATCGAAAAGGCATTTTAAAGGACGTCAACATTTAAGAAAACAAAATATATATATATATTGAATAATGAAATGCAGTTCATATTGTCCTAAAAAAAGATTTATCAAAACAAAATATAAAAGAAGTAAGCTAAGCGAATGTAAATATCGTGATATTGCGACTAAAGTGAGAAGACAAATGCGCAATACATTTTTCTTATCACTACAGATTGATGCCAAGAAAAAGAATAATGCCCCGGATTTCTGTCCGATTCTACTCATTCGAAATGGATCTTTCCTACTGAAGCCTGTTTCTATAACGCCCGTCGTAAACGTATATGATTGTTTAGCAGAGTTCTTGCAGACAGTATAATAGAAGCATATACACAATGATCAAAATATATACAGTTTAGAGATCATTGAATTATATGTCCATATTTAAATAAAATTTTCTATTATTGGATATTGATTTCACATGATTTCGATATCCTGGGTTATTTTATCTTTCATTTATAAATTTTTTTATATATATTCTTATTTATTTACTTTGGCTTCTTTTGCTCTATGATAAAATCAAGAGAAGTCATTTAAAAATTAAGTCTTCTTTTCTTTACCGTTCTTCAATACATTATAAATTTTAACAATATATAAAGTTATTTTTTTTTAATTTATTTATTTATAATTTTATTTATATTCTAAAATGTGGGTATTATTTTTTCCTTCTGTTATCAGGCATGATGAATCACATTTATTATTCTTTTTTGTTTATATTTATATGTGAATTTTCTCAGTTACTCTACACAGCTTTCATGGCTTATAATACTGCTCATATTTAAAATTAGTTCTTATGTTAACTGATTTTAACAATATCAGAATATCTTACTCTTTTCAAAATATATCAAACTTTAGCCAAGATATCAGTTATGAATATGCATGTGGTACTACTTCAACTATAAAGTATTTTAATTAACCCTCAGTAGTTTATTTTATATGACAACTTTTTTTAACTTATTATATTTTATTTTGAATAGTTGTATGAGAAAGTTGAAAATATCACTTAATAAACAGGAAATATAAATATCGGTAATAATGTCTAAGGATAATTAAAATGAATCAATGTTATTATTTGGTTATCATTCTGTATCAAGATTTTATGAATTCCGTCGTTCATCAACATAGCTCTGTTTTATTTTAGTTGTTGTATCTGATTACATTACAGCTTATAATAACGCTTAAGAAAATTTCATGCACATGCATTTTTTTCATTAATAATTTAAGAGTAATGCTTTTTTTTTAAAAAAATTCGTAGTAAAAAAATATCCACTAATGTCTTTTTTTTTCTTCCCCCCTCTTGAAGAGCCTTAGGTCGATGATGGTTTATCCTTTGAATTGGTCTGTGCAATCTAAGTCATCTGAAAGGGTGTCAGAAAAACTGAGAAAATCTGCATTCTATTATTTATTTGTAAAAAGTTTCATGACAAATTCCATTATAAATAAATTATAATTATAGAAGGAATGAAAAATAGTTTGATTCATTTGTCTCTGATATTTTATTATACATTTAAAATACATTTTTGAAGTTTATTGCACAATTTATTATAAATGACATTTCTTGGTATCAGATATCAGTTAATACAGAAGAAAATTACTCTCTTGTATCATTCTTAAATAATATTTCTCATTCAGCTTTTGAAAAGTTTTTTTAAAAAGTTTCATGAAATCTTTTTTGGTTTTGGTTTTAAACATTGGACTGTACCAAAGTCATTATAATCATATTTTAAGTTAGTCATTTTTCCCCCCTAATAAACTTTGTTAAAATAAGTTTTCTATCGAAATCTGAAAAAAATAAATAATAGTAATAATGGTTTCTTAAAACCTTTTTCTTCTTCAAATAATTTTTAAATTCTTTTTTAAGATAAATTTTTAGGAACAAAATATTTGGATTTTTCAGTATTTTAATTAACAGATGTTTTTGCATATTTATCATAATTATTTAATATGATAAGATCTTTTTAATATTAATGTGATAAGTTGTTTGAATTTATTTATTCTATAATTAATATTAATGGAAAAGTAATTTTTTGAGAATATTTGGTTACAAATATTAAATTTATTATAAAGGTTAAATATAATATCTTTTATAATTATTATGACAATCAAGAATTAAAATGATTTACAATAATTTTGAAAATTCTCACTAGTATTTTAAAAATTGATCTATTGTAATTTGTTAGTCATTAAAAATTATGCAAGCATTTAGTATTTTTTTAAAAAGCATCTTTAATTAAAAAAAAAAATGAAAATGCTTTTGAATTTGAGTCTTCATACATATTGGCTTTTTAAAAAATTATTTCGTACATATTGATTTTAAAAAAAAAGATATGATGGATTGATTTCATTGGAAGTGTTTCTCATAATTATTTAGAAACAAAATTCTAACACTGATGGCTAATAAACTTTCTCAAAATTAGGTTGCTGTCCAAGGCAAAAATTTTAGATTGCTTACATGGATATTTAGCAGATTAATCTTTTATACTTGTTCAACCATCATCTTTGACAGATCTATGAAAAGCCCCTTTTGTAGTCTCAAGAATTTGGAACTTCTAGAATATTTTATTCTTGTAGATAAGCAGAGAGAGCATTTGAAATCTTCTGTCATCTGTTCAGTGCAAGAGAAATTAACAGCTTTGGTGGAAGTAAAAATTTTGCTGTGAGGTCTTGTGTTATTTAAGACATTTAACATTGCTTGGTTTTAGTATCAGAGCTATGACTGCACAAAATGCAGAAATAAGGGCTACTGAACAAATTATTAAAATAAGGATCTTCTCTTGGAAATGTTAGGGAGGAATTTATTTCTATAGAGAATAATTCAAGGCTGCTCTGGATTTAACTAGAAGATATACTTTTCAGAAGGCAGAGATAATCTTCTAAAGGATATGACTGCTGAAATTACTGACTTGGATCGTATTTAAAGTATTTGAATTCTATAAAAATATATTGTATTTGTTTTTCCATAAAACGTCTGGGTTCTTAAATTCTTGCATTCAGAAGAGATTTATTGAAATTGCCTGTAGTCAATGAACTCATTACAGTCAGCAGTTTGAATAAAACTACAAAAAAATGCATACAGCAAATACAAAACATGTATCATGTAGATGTATGCTAGGCATAAAAAAGTACGAAGATCATGTAATAAGCCATTGCTGTTAAGAATCTTCCATATCATTTTTTAAGTCTCCTCTTTGGATTTGCTGTGATTTTCAACTACTGATTTATTTATAATATAAGGAACTATCTTTGAATAATTACACTCTCACTACTTTTGAATAGTTACCCATCTCAGAATGTGAGATGTTTTTTTAATTGGTTGGTGCTTTTGGTTTATTTACTGTAAAATTTTGACGCTTTCGAATGTGCGCACTTTTTTAATGCGGTTATAAAGAAGTGCATTTTCATTTTTTTAATAAAAAAGGGGCTTTTTATTGCATTTTGAAACTTTCTTTGGGTTCTCAAAAATATCGGTTTTAATGTATTTATTCAATTACCTATCATTGTAGCGGTTGATATTGTGGTATCGCGCCAATGTGGATATTATGTTCCGCCAAGGATCGAATTCGTGACCTTACGATTTGCAGCCGACTAACATCCCCTATACAAAAATGATCACCCATGTTTAGAAGCTGTTACTGGCTTCTTAAAATATCACAATGCATATATAATTATAAGCTGAAATTTCCTTTATAGAAAAAGTATTTATTCTTTCAAGTGAAAGATAAATAATAGAAGGTTTTCAAAAACTTCACAAAATACGGCAAATCAGATTCCTAAAATTGAGGTAGTGATCAAATTGTCTGTCTATATATATATATATATTGGAAGTGTTTGTTTTGAAAGCTTATCATCATAGCAAGAATTATTATTATTCTCTATTTCTGGTTCAGAAGTTCGTTCATATTATTTAAAAGACTGGGAGAAAATTACTAAAGTCAAATGAAATAATGTGAAGAAGAATGTTTCAATCTTAGTGACTGATTATTTGAATTATGTTTTTAGTACTTTTATTTTTTTCTGTGAACTGGACAGAATTTTCAAATTCATCATGGAAATAAAATTTATTACCTTCATTATTATAAACACATGCACAATTATTAGATGTGGATAAGGTTGAGTTGAAGAATAACAAAAGAAACTTGTTTGTGTGTTTGAAGAAACCGCTATATGAATATTTTTTGTGTTAATTATTTCTTAAGAACTAAAAGAAATAATTAACATTATCTTTTCTTAAGAACTTGTAATTAAATTAATAAAAGGCATTTTCAACTTATTGAGGTTCCCCTGTTACCAAATTTTTTATGTTGATGGATTTAACTATCAATGTATGGATGCATTAAAGGTAAAGAAATTAAGTATAAATTAATTAAAAGAAATTATGTAGAATATGGATTCATATTCTCTTTCTCTTTTCTTAATGAAACAAAATCTTTCTTCCTCTAATTTAATATTTTTACATTTGCAATGGAAAAGATAGAGAAATAATGATAGAATGTTTTAATCATCTGTACTTAATTCGCAATTCTTTCGAGACAAAAATGTTTTGCTTTTACAATTATCACATTTGTTTGTTAAATGCACTCAATATTTCATAAGCAAATAGTTTACAATCTATAAATAATGATTCATGAATTCAATCATAATTCATAATTCATGATCATCTTTCTTGTGATGAATATTAATTGACTACAAAGTTGTTAATCGAAAACAAATTATTTTAAATTTTTAATATAATTTATTATAACAATTTTGTGAGGAAAAATTGTCATTGTAAAAATAAACAGTATTGCATTTTATTTTCATTAACTAAATTCAGAAAGCATCATTCAGGTGCCTTTTTTTATTATTGTTGAATTTAGCTCCTAAAGCCACTCTCTCCATCATTATTTTATAATTCTTTTTATTATTTTAATATTCAAACTTGATTTTTACTTTCAACCTTTGATTTTGAATATTCTCAGTCACACACACAAAAAAAAGGCATGAAAAAGTTTTGAAAATTTTGTATTGGAGCGGGACTTATGATATCACTAAATCTAAGAATTATCTGATTATGTATTGAAATTTAAAAACCTGTATTTTTATAATGAAATTGTCGGCTATGAGAACAATGAGTGCAATCTTATGAAACTTGCTCTTATTGTGGATAGTTTATTTTTTATCTCTTAGATTTAGTGAAAAAATTTTGAAAAAAAGTTTCATCCTCTTTTTATAAGATTCTATGTCCATGTTCTATCAATATTGAAAGTTGAAAAGAATATATATATATAGAGAGAGAGATTTATAAAAAGAAGATATTCAACTGCAGTTTTATCCAATTGCCAAAAAAATTATTTAAATTTTCCTATTTTTTAAATAAATTTCTAAAACTATATCTGTGGTGACATCTTAATAAGCCAATAACTACCACTAAACATTGGTGGCCATTTTTGTATAGTGGATAAGTTGCTGGCTTTCAAACCCGAACATCGCAGGTTCGATCCTTGGCGGAATTC
>JAPMOQ010063627.1:758977-770556 GCA_026543055.1 Argiope trifasciata
TGGCCATTTTTGTATAGTGGATAAGTTACTGGCTTTCAAACCCGAACGTCGCAGGTTCGATCCTTGGCGGAATTCAACCTACGTATTGGCACAATTCCGCCAACACATACGCCAAATATCATCTAAGTTTTTACAATTTTCATAAAATGAAATCTGAGGCAAATCATTGACGTTCAAAATATATACAATTTTACCTTACTATTAATAACTAAAATTTACTTTATAAAGTCATTTTAAAGTTGTTTAATGTATATGAAATAAAGATTCTAATATTCTGGTGTGCTTTTTTTCCCCCAAAACTTTTATTTATGTTCTATTATAAATAAATCCATGTTATGATTTTTTTAAGAAAAAAAAAGAAAGAATTTAAGTGAAAAATAAAAAAAATTAATACTCTCAACCCTAAAGCATTTTAATTGCAATTATGAAGAAATTACATTTGAAATATTAAAAGCCGGAATCTAATAAAATTCCTGAATATGTATTAGGTTTGAATTTCTATTGTAGTTTAAATTCTGCAATGAATTACATATAGGGAGGCAGGGGTAGTGATTTTATTTAAAATACGTGATTCTAAAGTATTTTAGTATGTAATTCATTTCTTAACACCAGTTAAGTTTTTATACTGGGCACAGTGAATAGGCAAGCGTGATTGAAAATATTTATTTACATAATTTTAACATTGATGATGCAACACGGATAACACTTAAAATGTTTAACATAATTCTCCATCTAATGTGCACTCGCAAACTTCCATTCTAAAATTTCCTGAGGGATTATCAAGCTGCTGATTGGCATCTTATGCTAAGGAAATACATGAATCTTACTATACCATATTTCAGAATATCCTTTAAGAAATAACAAATACCCTTATATTTTGTTTACATACTATTATCTGTAACTTATCTGACTCAACTAAATACTCTTTTCTCTCCATTTCTACACCATTGATTCCTTTATGAGCCGTATGTTCTATATTTTATTGTATTAAAGAAGATTTATTTTAATCAAATATATGTTTTAAAATTGATTCCCAAATTATGAGTCTTGAGTTAATTTTTTAGGAGATCTTGAATATAAATCTGTATACACACACAAAATGAAAATTATGTTTTGAGCTGAAGATCTTCATGAAATTTTAGAGTAGCAACAAGAAAAAAAAAACAGCACAAATGCAAACAAGACATTTCAACCAAGTAATAAAATTGCAAACTTATTGTCTTTCTCAAGTGTGGATAATATACAGAGAAATGGCATTTTGTATGACACATTCCTGTATTTCAGGCTGCAGCTTCATCAGTGTTTTCAAGCAATACTTCTAATTTTGCTCACCTAATCTTTTCTTTTTTTTAAATATATATTTAATTTTGTTTGCATGCATATTAATTTCAAAGTTGTTCATTATCATATATATAAACATTTGTTTTTGCTTCAGAAAACATTTATATCAAAATAAAAAATTTAAAAAATTGCATGCTGTTTATCTGAAAAAATTCTTTGTGACAAAGGTAAAATGAAATGCTATAAATACTATTTCTAAAAATTGAATCACAAAATTTTAAAAGTTTGGATTTTCCCATTTTTAAAATCTTAATTATTTTAATTATCAATTTTATGAGTTCAAAATTGTTCTTATGATCAGTATTCATATATTACTAGACTACGTAGCATTGTCAAACTTTTTGTGCATCATTTCTTAATTGATTCTATTGTTAGTTACAGATAAGAATTTTCAAAACTAAAATTAAAATATTTTTAGTGCAAGATTAATAATAAATATAAAGCTGATTTTTCTATTTGATTTTTTTTAAATAAAGAAAATGTATTTTAATGTACTCTAAGCCTTAAATCAGTGCAATAATAGTAACTGAAATAAAAATACTATTTGTTTGGTTGATTTATTCTTTTCCTTTTGTAGGTTTTACAGCTTTACTGCAAACCAGAAGCCATAAAAATCAAACTGCAGTTTCATATGTAAAATTTCTATTTCCATTGCTGAATTTCTGTAGTCGTATATAAAACAAGAACTGAGCATTTTCTTTTCAATGGCTCTTGTGGAAAATGCTGATGTATCCAAATATGACACAATCGTGTTCATGTAGCCTTTTTGTTCCCTTTTAACTTTCCTCTTTCAAGGTAAAGTTGAAAAGTAAACAGCACATTAATGACTGACTGTGATTTTCTACCTTTTACTGCAAAGGAAAAAGTGATTTATGAGTGCAAAAACAAAATTTGAAGGAAAACATTTGCAATAACAGGACTTCATTTGACTATATTTGCATAGAAATACTTTCATTATTTACTCTGCATTTCAATGACATTATTATATAAAGGACAAGTTCATTGTATTTTATTTAAATATATGACGATTATGTGTGTTATTAAAATTGAAGCACCTTGTAGTCTGAAATTTAATCACAAGAATTGTTGATGATTCCTTTTGAACTCATCACTCTAAAATTACATTTTTAATATTTCTTACTAATTGTAGAATATTTATTTTTCTTGCTAAAAGGAGAAACTTTGGATATATCCTAAAAGTGAAAGTTAGGATAAATTCTGAAAATATTTCTTTAAGATTATTCACCTTTAGTTTATAAATACATGTATTAAAAACATCATTCAACTATAATAAATTTTCTTAATCCGATTTATATCATATTTTACTAGTAATGATTCAAATAAATTTTTTTGGTATAAATTGTTCATATTTAGAGATTTATAATAATAAATAAATTATACATTCTCAATTGTTGTCTATGGGTGAAGTATATTAGATATTTGTCAATTTGCATTACTTAAAATTTTTTAATTCCTTATGAATTTCATATTTGATTTTAAAAAATCTAAATAAAATGCTTTAATAAATGCAAAATAATAAATTTGTTCATTATTTTTAGCAAATTCTTTAGATCATACTATTCACTTAAAAATATTTAAATGGGTTGTTGAAATCTAGTATAGAAACAATGTTATATAAATATCCTTTTGTTTATTTAAAAATTTCTTTAAAAAAGATTAGAAATCTTAATTCAATAGGCAAGCATGAATAATACTGTAGTTACATCAATGTAATGTAGTGTATGGCTCTGTTATTTATCCTACTATTGCGAATTTAATCTTCATTGTATTGGAAGATGATTATCTAGATAATATATTAATATTAGCATACCATTATACTCTGTGTATTAATTCCATAAATACTCCTTTGTATTTCATTAGTTAATACTTATCAAATTTTATGCAGGTACTTTGTTGGTTGTTGATATTATTATCTCTTCATGGTTTACCTTGTATTAATTTATAATTATCTTTTTGCTTAGTAAGGGGTTTAATAGTAGTGAGAACTTGCCTTCACCCACAGTATGGTAATAATTTGTTATTGTATTGTTTATTGTTGTACTCGTACATTAAATGTTATTGTATTGTTTGTGATGACTTTTAAGTTTTTACAAGTTTATAAAGGGTATTTTTTTTCTAAAGACAAATATCTTTATATTGAAATATGTAATACTTAGATGAATTTCATAGCTTTTAAACCATAAGTGCTACCCTACTCAATATGCAATTCCTCATGCAAAATAAACATTTTTAAAAATTGAGGAATATGCAAGTTTAGAGTGGGATTCTTATTAACTGTGTTCAGTAAACTTAAGCAATACTATTTTAATGATAAACAATCAATGGATTTGAAATTCTTGTCAGAATTTTACATATGTCATATATATATATATTAAAAATTTCATTTTAAAACTTATTATGTATTACAGTTTGATCTTTATTTTCATTAATTCTCTATTAAGAATACAATAATATTTACTAACTATTTCCACATACTGTTTTGTGAGAAGTTTCAAATCATATCTTAACAGCAAAATACTTTACGATGAAATATAACTTGCAAAATATGCATATTCTGTTTAAAAATTAGATTATGGAGAAATTAAATAGCCTTAATTTAAGCAATATGTTTGAAGCTATTATTAACAGCTTTAACTTATAGATTTATTTACTTTGCTAAAAAAAAGTTTTAGTTGTAGAGACTGAATTTGAATTTAAAAAAAATATTTCTTTAAGATTAACTTTTTAAAATTTTATTATCATTAAAATTGTGTATCAGCATTATGATGTCTGGTTCAAATTTTTCTCCCTTTTATCATGTTCTCATGTAAATCAAAATATGTAAATGCAAGTAATAGTATAAATTTTTTTCTTTTTTTCAAATTTTGTAATTTAATTTTTTATTTAAAAGTTTCATTCATTGCTCTGTTAGGGTGTTACTATTATTATAATTTTTATTTATATTTACTACAAAATTTAAACATTTTTCTTAACTTGTAGTTTTAGAATTACTTAGCTGTTTGTTAGAATTATTTAAATGTTTATCTTAATTTCTTATCTCGTCCATTATGAAAATACTCTGTGAAAAACTGTGAATTAAAAAAATTTTAATTACTTTTCATGTAATGATCTACATTTTTTGGAAAGTTTTATTATTGATACATGTTGTAAATAATTAGAGGTTCTGAAAAATATTTATACAGACCTTTTTATTTATTCCCATTTGGGATATTATTTCCTCAAGGAACATTTTTTAAAATTTTATGTAATTACTAAACAGTTTTATAATTATTTTTTCATTATTAATTATTTGATGGTTAAAAAAAATGTATTCATTTGTATAAAAAAATTTCATCGGCTACATGCTTAAAAGAAAAAGCACATATTTTGAAGCATTATATTTATGTGATTTTTTTTAAAATTCATTATTTTATTTGTAGAAAGGAAACAAATCTAATATAATTTATATTATTATATTTCTTATTTTGTAAAAAAAATGGTCAATTTTTTAAAAAATTTATTAATATTTATGTGTGATCAATGCTCTATGCAAGTCGCATTTATTGAATTTATTTTATATATATTTATATATCCAATTGTAATATTAGCATACTTATTCATGTGATAGAATATTTTAAAATTTCTTTTCCAAATAAATATTACTATTCATGGAGAAGGAAAATTCCTTTCTTTTTTGTTTGAAAGTTAATAACACTCTCACTTGACATCTCTTTTGCTGTTGTTTTTAATGCAATGAAGCATATTTTATTATGTGTTTAAGCATATGTAAATGAAATAGTATGAAATCGCTTTCTAAAAAGGCATTGCTCTTCTAAAAGAATAATCGATTATAACTGCAATCAATTTTCCAAATACGTAATTCTTTTAAACAGAAAAAAAATGAGAATTTAAAGAATTTTTAATTTTTATATAAACAATATATAAAATTTAGAGGGTTTTTATCTAGTCTTAAAAAGTATTAATGTAAAATTTTTACTTTAGAACTAATTTGTGAAAAAAAAGTTAATCCAGCTTGATTGGAATATTGATAGCCCATTTAATAAAACCCTACTAAAATTGATTCCATAATTATATTTATTCATTTTGCAACATTTTAAAGTAACCGATATTAATGACTTAAAGTTTCTTCCTATAAATCTTAAGTCAGAAAATAAGCAGGCTAAGTTTATTAGATTATTTTATAAACACACTCTATAATGATAAAAAAAAAATCCCAGTATGAGCTAGTCAACTTTTGTTCCTCTGAAGCAGTGTGAAATTATTTTAACCAGTACTTAGTTTACAACCATGAACAGATAACAAGGGTAATATTAGAAGCAGCATTATATTCTCCAAATATTCAAAATATACAAGTAAGAGAATAATGACAAAAAATTTATGCTAATTATCTTTTATTTCTGTCTAGATCTTGTAGAAAATGTTATAATTTTATTGAAAATGCATGAGGGGGGGGGAGGATCAGCTAACTTTATTCTGTTGTTGGCTATCATGTATCATCGAAACTAAAATAATTATTTCAAAGACAATTATTTTTAAAAAAATGAAATCTATGATCGCGAATTTCCTGTTATCATGTGAGAACGTTATTTATCTTAATTAATTTAATTCATTAATCAATTTAAGACGGTTTGAAACAATCGCGAGACATTCGGTCTTTATCCATATATATACAGTATATAATGATAATTTTTCAAACTTTCATTTTCAATTTTTCTAGCTGGCAAAGTTTTGGGGCTCACCCGTTTTTGAGATAAGGGGGGAAAAAATATTGACGCATGTGTAATCTGATAGTCAGGGAATTGTTTCGATTTGGTTTAAATCAGTTAATGACTTAAATTATATAGACAATCCGTAGAATTCAGAGAATGAATAATTTGGAAATCAGGTAGTAACTTTAGTTGGCTATAAATCGCCAAATGGGATTAATAATGTCTTCTGCATTATTTTCAAATAACTCTCAAAAGCGATTAATCCCAACTTTGTTGTCTACGCATTTTGACACTTCAAAAAGCTCAAACCAAAACATCATGTTCTCACCTGATAAAATCATAAACATTTTAACAGCAAAATCTTTTATTTTACATAAGAAATTCTCAACATATTTAAACACTTTATAGTTAGAAATGTAAGATTAAGATATTCTCTAAATGTCTATAATAACTTATATATACTTGCCGATTCGCCAATTTTAATACTCTTTAAAATGGCCAGTTAAATACTTTATGTTATGTGATTGTCAGTTAAATACTTTATGTGACTTATCTTTTAATAACAACTTAATCAAAATATTCAAATTTTTATAGCCATACAATTTGCTCATGCATTTATAATGGCCTTAAGCCCTTACTATGCTATGTGTCTCTAATTATCTGTCAACTTCCACAAAATTTCTTTATTAAATTAAAATTTAGATGATTAAGCTGCAATTAATATAAAAACTTTTTTATTGAAACTGATCATCTTTTTTTAATGTCAATATTGAAAATAGAGTCTATCAGCATTTGAGTCTTACATGTACTATGGAATAATTTATATAAAATTTCAAGAATTATTCAAGTAAAATTTCTCGGATTCCCCTCTTTTATTGAATAGTGATATTCAAATCTATAATAAAGCTCAATGTGTGTTGGCGCTCTACAGGCCAGACCGTTGGACCTACAACTACCAAATTTGGTACATGTATACCTTGGAGGTCAGGAATGTGCACCTCGGAGTCCTTTTTTCGAATTTTTAATTAGAATTTGAATTAATTAAAATTTAAGCGAAATTTCGACGTTTTTCCGCTATAACTTCCGAAAATATTATCGGATAAACATGATTTTAACATCAATTTAAAGATAAAAAAATTAGCTTTCTAATAGAATCAGTATTTTAACATTTAACTTAAGCTTCTATTTGTAATGAATTTTTAAAGAAGCATTTCAACTATATTTTTCAACAATATATTTCGGACAAAACAATAAAATTTAATCTGCAGGAGCACGTTACGAGTGGAAGGGGAAAAATTATCTTTTATCAATAGGTTGCCATCAGATAGATAAAAACTCAAATTAAAAAAATAAATTATTATTGCAAATTAAACATTTAAAAATGCAATTTTTAGCACGTGTCTGCATGAAATGAAATAAATATGAAATATGTTTTTTATTTAAAAAAAAAGAAAATGCAAAAAAATTTTTTGTGACTTTTACAATATTATTAATTAAATAAATCAGCTGTTTTAATGTATAACTCAAGCTTCTATTTTTAACGAATTTTTAAAGAAATATTTTAACCATGTTTTTTTGAGCACGTGACTGGATAAAATAAAATAAAACAATGCCGGAAGTTCAAATAAAAAAAACTATCATCGCAAATCAAATCTAAAGAAATACAACTTTCAGCATGTGACTGGATAAAATAGCGTAAATATAAAATGAGATATCTTCTAAAAAATAAATGCAAGGCAATGGATTCTATGATCGTTTGCAATATCTATATCATTAATTCCATAAATTATCTTTATTTACAGTAAACCTGGTTGAATTTAGACAGGATATGCATTGAAATCCCGACTTAATGGCATATTTCTATAATCGTTTGTAATATCTGTATCATTAATTCAATAATTTTTCCCCTTTTTCGCTTTCTTTAAAAAACATATTTAACATTTTGGCAACATCACCGAAAAAAAACATTTTTAATATTTTGTAAGCATAATCGATAAATTGTTAGAGCATTAAACTCAAAAAGTTTTTTCGAATAAAGTTACCGACTCTTTAACTACTAATAACTGAATCTTTTAACTTTAACTATTTCTTAAATTTTGGCTAATGAATATGTGATTTAATTGACAATTTTAGAACGCATTACTCATGGCGAACCAGCTGGTCGCCAAAGGCGGCTAGTATTTAATAAATCAGCAGGTTTTTAAAACATGATTTAGTTTATTAAAGTTTATCTCTTTTTATTTAAAATATTAGTGTTTGAATAATATGATTCACAAAGCAGAGATCTAGATAAAAACTAGTGTATAAATACTTTAATAAACTCTTCATTTATTAAAGCATTAATAGACTCATGTTACATATTATGTAATTATTTACTTAATTTAGACCAACTTTATAGATGCATTTCTATTATTAAAGTTTGGTAAAATCCTATTTTAGCCCACCTCTGGCGACTTTGTCAAAATCTCGCCAAATTAAAAGTATTTGAATTAAAAGGTTAAGAGGTTGATTTAAACCGTATGGTTGCCGCATTTCTCTTCAGATGCTGTCAGGGTTGCATTTTAAAATCATTATCGCTGATAATTTGGCGAGTATTTAAATTGGCGTCAGAGGTGGGCTAAAATAGGATCGACCCTTAAAGTTTTACAAATCAGCCGTTGGGCCTTAAATCGAAAAGATATGTATTAAACCATATTTGTTTTAAATAAATCTGATTCATATAATTAATAATACTGTAAAAGTCAAAAAAACTTTTCTTTATATTTTTCTTTTTAGAAAAATATATTTCATCTCATACAGACACGTGCTAAAAAGTACATTTTTATATGCTCAATTTACAATCATAGTTTATCTATTTTTTTAATTTCAGCTTTTGTCAATCTAATAATATACTGATAAGATTTTTTTCTTTTATATGCATGCAACTTAAGTTTTATTTTTATTGTTGAAAAATATAATTTAATTTTTTTTAAATAAATTCATTAAAAATAGAAATTAAATTTGTTGATTGAAACACATTAGTATAACGAAGAAGATAATTTTTAAAAATCTTTAATATGATCCAAAAATCAATTTTGTGCTATAATATTTTCGAAACTTAGGAGGAAAAAACGTCGAAATTTCGCTTAATTTTTCATTCAAGTTCTAATTAAAAATTCGGAAAAATCGCTCCGAGATGCACATTCCAGACCCCTAAGTATAAATGTGCTAAATTTTGTAGCTGTAGGTCCAACGGTCTGTCTGGCTGTAGAGCACCAATACACAAAAACACACATTGAGCTTTATAAGTAAGCATAGACAGCAAACAATTGTAATTTTATAAATCCCAAAATATAATTATGGAAGTTTGTTTTTTTAAAAGAAAGATTTTAAAAAGTTTTAAACATTTATTTACAAGCACTGAAAATTTTTCTAAAGCTATCTTGACACTGCACTCAAAATGCCAAAATAGAAATTTTTGTTATGAGCTAAGAAAATAAAATTATATAGATATTTTATTATTTAAAATCAATATTAATTTTACTGTTAAAACTAAAATCCTACTGTTAGAGAAGAAAAAAAATGTTTTTTTCCCCCTGTTGTACCTTATTTCATAATTTTTTATCAACATATATCTTTCTTAATATCATTACTTACTATTCAAAAATAGAAGAAAGGTAAAGAAAGAAAAAATGCAGCACTAACTTCTTTCTATGAGTATTTAAAAGAAGTGGAGCATTTCATTCATTGATAAACCAGTTTTCTTTTATGTTTTGATGGCAATTTAGTTTTTTTTATTGAAAAATATTTCATTATAGAAAGACATGTATATAGAATATACGTATACTAGAAGTGTGGTGAGCATATCACAGAACATGGCCCAAAACATTAATATATATTTTTAATTGTTACTTAATTATTGTAAAAGTTTTTAATTTTTATAGTAAAGCTGTTCATTCATCTTGCATTTTTCTACTTCTTATATGGATATCTGTTTAAAAGACATAGTTTTATAGGAATAATTATTATACACAATATATTCCAAAAAAGTTGATAAAGTGTTTATTTTCTTAATTATTACTATTGGATAAATACTGCCAGCTACAAAGTTTCATAAATAAGGTACCTAAATATATAAAAATACTTTGGCTTTTGTAGAGGTAGATAATGAAAAGTTTCAAAATTATAATTTATATACAGCACTCGTAAGTTGTTCCAAAAATTTGTCAATAAGTAGAATATTTTCTTACATAAATCTTCAAGTGGGTATCAAAACAATGGAAATAAATAAAAGTGGCATTAAAGAATGTACTTTGTAAGTAAAAAACCATAATCCAAGCTATCATTTTTTAAAAATATATAATGTCTCAAGATTATTTTTCTTTTTGGCAAAAGCATAAAATGTCAAAATTTCAACAAGAATAAATTGTGGGAGCCCTAGTTGAAGAAGTAACCAAAAAACTTGACTTTCAGGCATTTCCAGAAGTATGGGTTTAAAGTCTTGACAGGGTGCATACATCAAGGTAAGACAAGCTCACAAAGCAAAATAGTAGATGGAAGAAACTGACTGAAAAAAGACTGACATATATTGCAGCAGATTATAATGTTTAAGACAACACCAACCAAAGTAACAGCAGAGCTCAAAAAGCATCTGGATTCTCCAGAGTCCATAAGTGTAATTAGGAGGTACCTTTATAAGTTGTACTTTTATAAGTAGTAAGTTATGGTAGGATAGTAATTTCCAAACAACTTGTCACAGATATTAAGTCTGATATATAGGGGAGAACAATGTCTATGGTAGAACATCTAATTGATAGAGGTCTAAGAAGTTGATAAGATAGGAACACCACAGTATTGCTAAAGTCAATTAGACTGTTACATTTTAAATAACGCTCTGATATTATAAGACTTAGCTCTATTAGAATCATGTATCATTCTAATGCAACGATCAGAACAAATAAGAGCCTATTAAAGTAACATAACTTTAATATTTATAACAATTTAAGAATCACTATGGAATGATGAACATGAAATTAGAACTAATAAATTTAACTGAAATTAAATATAACCAATGTTATAAGGAATCAGTTGGTTATCAAAAGCAGCTAGTGATATAATAACTATTTGGTTTACTTTACATTATGAATTGCAATTTAAAATTTATCATTCATTTAAGAGCAAATATAACAAAAGGGATAGAACCCAAAAAAATTGACAAGATTTTTAAACCTAGATTTATCTATATTAATTTCAAATTACCAGTACAAAGATTTGTGCATATGCATCAGTAGAATAACTATTAAACATTTGGGTAGCTTTAAAACCAATATTTAAACAAGTAAGCAAAAGAGAATAAAAGAAAATTTATAAGAATTTCACAATTTTTATTTTCTTAAAAAAAATAAATATTAAATTAATATACATTAAAACAGTAAAAGTTCATCGCAAAATACGAATTTCTTTTATCATTTCTATTTTTGGTGTCAGCAGCTTCTTCATTATTTCATTTATTTCTTCTAAAGCAAGCTG
>JAPMOQ010063627.1:770566-892667 GCA_026543055.1 Argiope trifasciata
GTGTTATATTCAAAAATAATGCAAAATCAAAAGAAATGTTGGATTAAGATTATGAAAGTAAATATTTGACAAAATCCATAAAAAGAAAAATGCAGAGTAACTTGAAATACTATGCATTCTTTATATATATATATATATATATATATATATATATATATATATATATATATATATAAAGAATCTATTAGAGGTAGGCATATACTTACAGTTGCAAAAATATGAAAACTGATATAAAGCCTTACATTTTATGCTGTTCATCAATTAGAAAATATCAGAAAAAGACATTAATTTCAGGGACCTAAATTTTCAAACAGCCAGCCAGTTCTATTAATCGTATTTAATAAAATATTTAATGCATATATATATTGACACACTAACATTTTAAACACACTTTAAACCTACTCTCCTGTGAATAAAATTACTTATTTAATGAAATACACTATTTTAGACTGTAATTAGCTACTTCAAAGATGAGTTAACATATGGGTTTCTTGAAAGTGATCACTGATTCTTAAAATTATACTTCATAATTGATCTCTTTTTGTTACAGAAGAGTTAATCTTTATATATTGTGAGGGTGTCAAAGATACATTATTATATTTGATTAATAGGGCCAGAACATTTGTAAAAAAAATTTAGTGATTCTAATTTTGCTCAAATTGGAAATATCTTAACCTTAACGATTTAGAAATTAGTAAATAGGACACAAATAAAATTGATACATAGTATATTTATATTAATCATTTTAACAACATAAACTAAAATTATCAATTCCAAAATCTCAAAATAGCAATAATGCAATGAAAATAAATAAACATTTTTAATGAAATTTTAAAATTGATATTTCTTACATAAAATTATTTAGTATATTGGCAGAAATTTTGAAAAAAAAAAATATTTGCGATGTTATCAATAAATTCCAGAATGTCAATGCTGCTAAATCATTTTTAATAAATGGCACTTTCTTAACACAATAATATTCAGCTTTATAGACAAAAAAAAAATTATAGAAACTTATAAAATAAATACTTTATGCAATTATAAATACTTTCAAATGAAAAAAAAAATGTACTAAAAACTTAATAAAAGATATCTTATTGTCATAAAAGTAATTAATTAATGTATTTTTAGAGTTAATGATTTTCATTACTAAGTACTTGTTCAATTACATTCACTTTAAATTTTTTTAAATTTATTTATTGGCATACAAACTAAATGTAATTCACTCTTCATTTATTTCATACACTGCATGAAAAAATGTTAATATAAAATATTTTATGTTATTTTCAACAAATTGTAACAAAAAAAAAAAATTAGGCAGAGGATCCACACATTTTTTTAACTTCAGTATTAGAAACATATTTAAATTTTCCTTTATTGGTTACAAAATTAACAGTTTTATCAAGGCAATGGTACACTAATTGATTTTCTTAAGGGGTTTTTTTATATATATGTACAAGCATTATATGAAAAGATATAATGCAGTGAATAACTATTAATATTAAAGGTATCAAATGTATAAAATACATATATATTTGGTATATGATACAATATATATTAAAGAATACATATTTCATTCCAAGAGCTTAATAATTATTCCTTAGAAATGGAATTGAGTGAACCATAGTTTAACCCCCTTCTTTGCAAGTTAATGATAATGTGCCTCTTTTAGAAGGACTCCTCCAAAAAACACGGAGTAAGGTCATGGTTGGATAGCTGAAGATATTTGAACATTGGACCAAACAGGGGGTTAAACTGATTATACCATGAAAATTTCTGTTTGAAACTTTGTTATAAAAATTTTAATGAATTAAAACTCACCAAAAGTATTACATATTTTCAGCAAAACTTCACCAAGTTTTAAAACAATAGCCTTTTCTTCACATGTTTGATACTGATTTATGATAAATGGGACAATAAGCTCAGAATCTATTAATGCAAGCTCTGATAATGCTTGTATGGTTGGTAAAAAGACATAAGAATCCTCATCTTCCAAGCATTTCTGAAAAAGTTAATAGAAATGTTATTCTTAAATATAACATTAATCCAAATAAGACATTTTTATATGATAATAAAAAAATATTAATCTAAAAACTTTAGAAACATTTAGAGGAAATAGTTAAAGATAACTCACAATTAAAATAATTTTTAACATCAGCAAAACAGTATTTATAAATATTAACATCATCCTCAGTGAAGATATGGGAACTATATAATCATTACAACTTTAATTCTTTTGTTGCATTAATATGCTTGCCCTTCAATAATCCAGAAAGTGGTTTTGTATCCAATTATATTACATTAAACGATGTGTGAAAGTTATTACTAATGAAACAGGCTTTGTATTCTAATTAATGGCATAATGAGCAAGAATACCTACTTTCCCTCCCTCTATAGGATTCTTATTCCAAATGAACATGTTTTAAGTTTATTTCAACTATAATTTATAGATTAATAGAAAAAAATCACACTGAACTAAAATTGATTTCAACATCTCCTCTACTTTTGCTATTTATCGCTGTTGCAACATTAGCAACATTGATAGCTCTACATAAATTTTGTCTGCCTGTGTGCATAGATAGTTGTCTGTTTGTCAAGACTTGCACTCAAGACAATATGTTAAAAATTTACAAAAAGTACACTAACTATTTTCTTACTATTTCCTGTCCTTTTGTAAATCAAATTTCTAAAGAAAAAATTCTTCTGATTAATTCTTATTTTATTTCAGTAGGCACTTATCAAATCGATAACTTAAATTATTCTTTTTGAATGGCTGTGTTACTTGTAAATTTTCAACATAATCTAACAAATGTTTTTTTAATGTTGATAATCAATGAGAGATTTGTAACAAAGCAATTTTTTTTTCTAATCATTAAAGTAATTTTACTAAAGATTATTTAACTATATTACACAGTGCTTTTTTATTATTCAAGAAAAAAAATAAGATACTACACATACATTCTTCACAGTTTAAGCATGTAACAAAAAAACTAAGAAAAATGCAAGTGATGATTCTAAATTTATCAATCAAATTTTTTTATCATTCCATCCCAGTTCATGTATGTAATAAAAAGATATACAAAAAAATCAAACAGATTATTTTAAATTTATCAAGCTAATTTTACTATAATTATTAACTAATTTTATAAAATACAAAGATAAATAATGAAGAAAAAAATCACTGATAAAAGAAGTAATGTAAGAATAAAGCATTTAAGAAAAGATAAATTTTTAATTAGGATACAAAATCAAAACATGTGCCATATTTTTAATAAGCAAGTAAGATAAAAATTCAAAATAATGATTGAAGGGAAAAAAATCTCCTTACCATCAATGTTTCTAATAATTCTTTCTTATTTTGAACAGTTTCGTCATCTCTTTCTTTAAGCAAATTCACTAAAGAAATAAGTCCATGTCCTTTTATATGCACTAAATCACTTTTTATATCATTCATACATAATCTATAAGTAGAGGCTGTATTGCTGGGGGATGATTTATGTAGTTCAGACATTTCTGCATGTGCAGAAGGATTTATAGAGCACTTTTGAAATTCTTTCATGTAATCTAAATTATTTTTACCAGCAATGCCATGAGTTGAAATAAGTGCCATGATTGTAAAAGCAATTTCTTTTAAATTATAATCAATATCAGATTTCTGAAGCTTTTCAAAGATAGGAACACATTTCTTTAAAGAAGTCCAATCAGCAGAAGTAAGCTAAAAAGAATAATACTATTTTAATTGAAAATGTGACTAAATGTATGAGAAAAGCTTCAAAAAATGCAAGCACCTTTTTTCAAATGGAAATTAAAATTTTGACAAAGAAAATCAATCAATTTGTAAAGACAATTATTAATACAAAAATACTAAGATAGTACATATAAAATTTTCAGAAATTCCTTAGGATTCAAATTATGCATAGGCACTTAACACTATTATGGTATAATAAACAAGATTACATGGATACTTTTAATGAAATAATACTTTCTTTAAAATCTAGATAGTCTAATAGATTATGAAAATATATTCAAATAAGAGCCATATTCTAATTTAAATGAAAAAATTCATCACCAGGCCTTCCCTGAATTATGGTAGAAATGAAAGAAAAGTTCTGTATTAGAAACTATTCAAAAATAATAAAACAATGGTGTCAAACTTTAATATTAGCAAAGATCAAATAAACAAATCTAAATAATCCAAAATAATCTTATATAAATTCCAGCAAAATTATAACAACAGAAACATGAAAATTAAAATTGAAAATAAACAGAAAAAAGTGCTAAAAATACATTTTTAAAAAATTGGGAGAAAAACTATAAACACATATGAAACTAATAAACAAAAAGTTGTAATATGATAAATATTGTCGAAAAATGGAAATAAAATGTGAAACAAGGTGGTCAACACATTTAATTACTCATCAGAGAATGAAATCAGTTTTGTCTTTTTGCAGTTGACGTAGTTATCAGTTTGTAATGAGCAATTGAAGTATCAATCTTCTTGTCTCACATTCTATTTTATCTATTTTACAATTTATTTCCACCTTTACTATGGATTTATGATTTATTTTATATACTTTCAATTTATTTACACTGTAAAAATAATTATTTCTTAATCAATCAAGCTGTAAATTCACTTTCATTTCCTAACCATGTAGGATTTATTTTTCCACTCTTCAACATATATCAAACAAAAATGTTGTGCAGCAGATTTCTTACTGAAAATATATGTCCTTAAATAAAAATATATAAGAAAATACACCAATTTTTACACTCCAATTCACTGCACTGCCCTAATCATGGCTTTTAAAAAAATTTTGATAACAGATAAAAATTGTAATATTTCCTATAACTTATAAAGAATTAAAATTGCTCAAGAATACAATTCCTGTTCCTCTAGAAATCAAAGAAAGTTTATATACATCAATTTAATCTAATACTGTCATAGAAAACATATTAAAACTTAATATTGTACTAACCTTGTCTATGCTATCGAAAATAGAACTTAAAATCATCACAATAGCCCATACAATTTTCTCATAAAATGCAGAATCTTTATTGCTGGAAAGAGTATTTGATAACAAAGTCTGGAAATAAATTGATTTCATAATTAATAAATTTTTGCATAAAAGCAATTATTTAAAAAAGTATTTAGGTCCTTTTTTTTAAAAAAAAAAACTTTTTGATATATATGAAAATTAATCTTACCATTAATACATCAATCACTTCTGAAATGTTTGTCATTAAGGCCTCACCTATGTCAACATTCCATTCTGATAGCTCTTGTAGTAGAATATTGAATACAACACCAACCTTTAAGCTCTCTGGATTTGTAAGATCTTCCTCAGATTCTAAGTGAAAAGCACAAAATTCCTGCATGTAAAAAAGAAAAAGTATATGAAGAAAAATTTTAAAATTTAATTTGATTATTTCATATAAAGATAATTATACAAACAAATGCAAAAATATAGCTGAAACAGCAATAATAGTTTCTTATACATATCAAATGATGAACTGTTAATCAAATCTCATTGATGATTAATTATTTAATGCAATAAGATTAGAATAGTAAAAAAAGGTAAAAATAGGGTACTGGAAAGTGATTGATGAAAGTAATTGGCTTTCAGGCATCTCAGATAATACTCAATACAATGCTAGCTCAGCAAAAATCTATACCCAACTGATAAATTGGTGAAAGAGTATTAGCATGTTTATTATCATGTCTCTATAAAATAATTTAGCCTAGAATATAACTTTCAAATAAATTTAAAAATTTTGAGAAGAATTTTCTTTTATTTGTCGGTATCTTCTATACAAAAAAAGAGTATTATTAAATGAATAAACATTAAACAAAAATAGAATCTATATTATGGTAAAAAATATAATACTTAAATAATAAAAACAATCACATCACACAAAAAGTTCAGTTCAGCTTAAAAGTTACAGAATTTGGGAAATCATTTTAAAAAGCAATGAAACTGCATCAAAAATGCTAACCATAAAGCTAAGAGGTTTTCAGCAACGTCCCAAAATTACCATTCTTAAGTATTTAAACCAATTCTAATGTTAGATAAAGGCTATATTAATTACAATTATTATTATCTAATAAAGTCGTGAAGTATAAGAATGTTCTTACCAAAATATTTATTATCAATAAGGACATAGTTCATTCAGGAAACATGTAGAAAATGGCAAAAATAAAACTAATGATAATCATAAATGCTCAACATCATGATTGTTTCAATATTGAAAACATTTCCTTTGTATCAAACTCCTTTTAAAATCGTGTATAAAATCATTAAAAATATTTTAAGACATTATCTGAACATAAATAAACACTCTGAAAATGTTTTAAATTGGGCTTATCCTTATTTTAAGTTGATAGTCCATTCTTATTTTACTTTTAAAATTTACTCTTTATTTAAATTAATAATAAGATGCATACAAAAAAATTATTTAATATCAGTACAACACAATTATGTATAAATACAAGAAAAAAGCAATGAAACATATTGCTATAAAATATATAGAAATATTTATTAAAATTATAACAAAAATTGTACAAATATAAAATTTACAAAATTTTTTTTTTAAAAATGTTGCAAAAATAATTTTTTAAAAATATGTTCCAAAAATAAAATTTTGGTTAACTTTTAATTAAAAATCTAATTAAAATTCCCAAACACATTTTCTTATGAACATCTTTTCTACCAAGTACAATCTTTTTACTATATTACTAAAGCAGTAATTGTACGTCGAATTTGGTAGTTTTAATTTCATTTGTTCTTCATGGATTTTGAGCAGGTTTTGTAGGCATTACCAGTACACAAATATTTAAATATCAAAAAATATTATGCAGATTTTCTTAAAATACAAACTATTATTTTTCATATATTTCCCTCACCTTTTAATAATCAAAAAATATTTTAATTGATAACCAAAGTCTCCAATATTTGATTATAGCATTATTAAAATGATATCAGCTAAAATAGTGTGATTTTGTACTTATTAGAAAAATTTACCAAATTAGGGTAATTGAAATATTTTGTATTCAATATTGGCATCGGGAACAAACAATTATGTCAGATAACTATATTTAAAATAATAAAATAATTTTCAAATCTATTAAAATACTTACTTTTAAAACATGTAAAATATAAGCACGGATAAGATTCTTGTTTTGTAGTTTGCCCAGGATTTCTAAAATTGCATGGAAGCGTAAAGTTTCACCAGTGAAGCTAAAATTACCAATAACAAAATAAATTAACCAAAATCTAAATTTTAAAAAAATTAATGCATGCATCTTTTATGGTACTAGAAAACTCTGCTATTCTCTATAAAAACCAAAATAATAATAATAATAATAATAATTAAATTAAAAGGAAATAACAAAATCTTTCAAACTTACTCTTCTTCAGTTTTTGGCAGAGCCACTATTCCTCCTTCATCACCATTAGCAAAATTCACTTTAGTAATATATATACCACAATTTTTATTGTTTAGTAAAGATACAGTTATAAATACTGATAAAACATCTGCATCACTTGAATTTTTAAAGACAGTCATGATCAAATTTTTCACCTTTGATCTAAAATAGAAAGAAAGCATAAAGCATCAATATACATGTATGCAATGATATTTCAAAATTATAATGTAAGCTCGATTAATTTCCTGTTTTTTAGCTTAATTTAGCACATATTAACTTCATTCTAAAATGTTCTCTTATTTCCTGATCTCATTCCACTTTTTCTATCTAATTAATTCAGCAGAAGCTTTGTAAAATTGCTGAACTGACTGAAAGCTTCCATTCATGCACTGCAAGTAAATGGACAAAATACCACTGACTTTACAAATTCTTTTTTAAAAGATACCAGTTTTTTCCTTGCCTGGTTCACATATGTGTAGAAAATATCTCTAATTAAATATCATTGTATTAGCCCTGTGGAAAAATATTCTCCCTATCAGAATCACATGTTATATAAAACCAGGAATAAAATGTTCAGAGCTACATTTCACTCTGTATTCTGTGTTGTGTGTATGAGTGCGCATCACTCCTACTTGAACATAATGCATAAATCTTCACTGTCTTTGAAACAACCATCTAATTAAAAAAATTATATGCTTACACACACATCACAAATATATATATAGATATATATACATTTAAAAAGAACCGGTTTCCAAATAATTTGAATGAAATTGCAATTTTTGATTAGATATGTTATCTATACTTATAATAAAGCTCAATGCGTGTGTGTTGGCACTCAATAGGCCAGACCATTGGACCTACAGCTACCAAATTTGGTACACTTTGGAAGTCGGGTATGTGCACCTCGGAGACCTTTTTTCGAACTTTTAATTAGAATTTGATTTAGTTAAAAATTAAGCGAAATTTCAACGTTTTTTTGCTATAGCTTCTTAAAATATTATTGCATAAAGATGTTTTTAAAGATTTTAAAAAATTAACTTTCTAATGGTACCAGTATTTTAACATTTAACTTAATTTTTTATTTTTAACGAATTTTTAAAGAAATTTTTAAAACATATTTTTCATTTATATATTTCAGACAAAGCAATAAAATTTTAAAACAAATGATAAAGCTTTTATTAAACCATTGCCATCATACAGATAGAAGTTCAAATTAAAAAATAACTTAACTATGACTGCAAATTAAATTTAAAAAATGTAACTTTCAACACATGATTAGATGAAATTAAATAAACAATAAATGTTATGTTTTCTAAAAAATAAATAAAAGACAAAGGTTTCTATGATCTTTTACAATATCTATATCATTAATTTAGTAAATCAGCATTTTGTTTAAGGTAAACATGTTTGAATTTATACAGGATATACATTCAAAATCGTGCCAAATGACTAATTTGAAACTTATTAGTAATTGACGTGCATATTGTTATCTACTGTTAACTTGGTCTAAATTATTACAACAATAATAATAATAATTACATTTTATGCAACTTAAAACAAAAAATGCATTGATGAATAACTGTTAGATTTTTTAATACTTTTCTCTGTGAGTTATATTTAACAAAATAATTTTACTATTTTAAGCAAAGTTGTTATATCAATCAGTCTTCTAAGCAATCATTAAAATTAACTGCTTTAAAAAAAAGGAATATTATCATTAAAAAGTGCTCTTTTAGATCTTTTTGTCCACCACTTAAAAAAATATCAACATCTAGAATTACTCCAAGCCTGATAATCAAATGAATATGTGTTTGTGTATAGGAATGAATGAAAATGTATGTGTTTATTAATGCTCTACACACCTTACCATAACATCTAGAAATACATCACTTAGTATATATGCATTCATTTTGAGCGATGAAAAAGCATACCTAGAAGGATTTTTTTTTTAACTTTTATTAAAATTACACTAACATTCGGAAATTTTCTGTGGTAACATCCAAAAATATTACAGAATAAAATGGGTTTCTTTTTAATCCTTTTAAAAAATGACTTTTTTTTTTCATTTATATCAATGTTTAAAGTTATAAATTCAGTTCCGATTTTTAATGAATTCTTTTAAAAAATATAATTATATTTTCCAACAATTAATTTCTTACAAAATGAAAGTAGATTTTAACCTGCAAGAACATGTTATGAATGTACCAGCGATTGCCATCATTTTGACAAAAACTGAATAATTAAATTAACTCTTATTGTAAATTAAACCGAGAAAAGTGTGATGTTCAGCATGTTTAAAAAGACACATAATGTTATGGAACAAATATAAAATGTGATATTTTCCACATGATTTCATGACAACTTATTGTGAGTCACAGAATTATATAATGCAATGAACAAATAATTGTAAGGCTTCTGCAATAATATGAGTTACATGGCTTTCGAAGTTTAAGTATATCTGGCAGAGAAATTATAAAGAGAGCAAGGCACATAAATATTTAATTGAAACTTTTAGAATGCATTACTCTTGGTGAACCAGATAGTTGCCAAAGACGGCTAGTATATAAATGTATAAGTATTCAAAATAGTTTAGAACATTACAAAATTAAATAATTTTTGTCTGTTTCAAACAAAATTGCTATGTCACCTACTTCAAATAGGATTTTCCTTTCAACAGAAAAAAATACATCTCACACAGACAATGAGAAAATGGATAAAGTATCTTTGCATATTTTTGGCTCAAAGGATTTGATGAAACAACAAAAATCTGTAAAGAGGGGGAAAAAATATCTCATTTCTCACAGAACTATTGGTAAATACTATCAAAGAATTTTAAAAACTTTTAATTTAACAGCATTATCAAGAATGCTAATAGTAAGAAGTTTCAATTATTTTTAAACAGATCTCAATAAACAAAAACAAACCTTTATTTCATATTAGCAAACAAAAAATAAATAAATAATGTGATTTATCAAAAGTGATATCTTAATTTTTAAATGGCCAAATTTTTAAATTTTCTCTTTATAACATGATTTTATAATTTCTCTATTTACTCTAAGAAAACAAAATATAGCTAATATTAAATTTCAAATAAAATTGTTAAGGCAGGTAACCAATATATATGAATAATACTCCTCATAAAAAACAAAAGAAGAAAAACACATAATGGACAAATTTTCTAGTAGGAAACAACCCCAATGTGAACATTTTATAATACAACTATTTTTGTAAAATATTAATGAGAGAATTCCAATTCTGCATTATTACAAAATTAAGTATTGCATAATAAGTTATCAAATAACAAGTTAGATAAGTTTTAAATAATACATTATATACTATTTAATACTTGAAATAAAATTATTTAAATGCATGAAAGAAATCTTCAAAATGACAGTTGGTTCCTAATTAATATCCACATCTAACTCCCATTAAATATAAATAAATAAATACTTACTTGATGCAAATCTTCAATGGATGTTGTCAATTTATTTTCACTAATGAGAATATCTGTTGTCAAATTTGCTGATATAGAATTAAAGAAAAAAATCAAAAACTGTATAAATACCAATTTATAACTTAAAAAAAATATTCTAAAAAAAGTGTTTCTTACGGAAACATATAGGGACAATTACTTCAAAGTTATACAGTTTTTTATAACACAATAAAACGAGGTTAGTATACAATCCGTAAAAATCATTCAAAATGGAGACCAATGAATACACTACAAGCAGGAGTGACCATTGAATGCATAACAATAAAGTATGTAAATAGTTACTTTTTGGAAAACAGATCATTAAGAAAAGGCTTTCAAAATACTAATAAGATTCTTAATTGAGAAGTTATATAAATGTTAACATTTTATATTCAATGATTAAATATTTTATTGCACAAAAAAATCCTTTTAAATTATTTTAAAATTTAAAAATAATAAGTTTTTCATAACCCTCTATTTTATTTCTAGCTATTACTTTCCTAATTTCAATAATTTCTAAAAAATAATTGACAGTAATGCCATTGTTCTAGTTACAGTATGTTCATGCATGCCGGCATAAGATTAAATACATTTTTAACCAGCAGCAAATTTTTAATCATAAAAAGACACATGAATCAAACCTAAAATATATACTTCAATGTATCATATTTTCTTCTATATATCTATGTAAAATATGTATCATGTTAAAATGTTTGAGAGTTTGAGTTTCTCTTAATCCTTAAGCTGCTTTATATTTAAAAATATATCAAAAATAAAAAATAATTAACCTGGAATGCGAACACAATCCGTTAGAGGATTTAATAATTCTTCAAGAAAATATTGTTCAGCAGATTTCATATCACGTTCAAAGAACTGTAGTATAATACAAGATGCAATATGTTTGAGCAATTCATCCATCATCGAGCCCTTCAGATGGAGCAAGTGAAACACCTAGAAATATTTCTATTTTTAAAATTTGATGAAATTATGATTTTAAATATATAAAAAATCTAAACAGCTCCTTGTAACAGGAAATATATCCAGAAAATATTAAAAATTAAAACAAAATAGCTCAAATTTATAACAAAAATTCAAAAGGAAATCTTATCTAGTTTTTAAATAAGCTGCTTAATTTTCACACCTACTGAGAAAAATATTTCAAATTGATTTCAATCTTTCATCAAATGATTTCCAAACTTGTAAAGAATTTTTTATATATTATACAAAAACATATAAGCAATATAGATCATTATAAGTTTTAATTATTGAAATTTATGCATGAATTGCTCATCAAGAGACAAAAAAAAATTACATTTTCTTACTCTTCCCAAGCAATATATATAAAAAAGAAAATACAATAAACTCCAAAATACCACTGTAGCAGTAAATTGATTCAATAATATTACAAACAACACAATAATGGTAAAAATTTTAAATATACTCCACTCAAATTATTTACATTTTTAAATGCAACAAATGTAAATAGTTTTTTTAATATCTCAATAATTTGTGTTACATTTGTAATATCTATTTCCCATTTGAAAGCAACAGAAAGAATTATTATAGACAAACATTACAGATTTGAGTAATGATCAGAAGATGAAAATATATTTTAATTTGGAGTGGAAGAATTTTTCAGGATTCCATGATTTATAAATAATGTTAAAATCTTGCAATGCTTAAAAAAATTCTTTTTTTTTTATCTTAAAGATAAATTTCTTCCCTTGGCTGTACTATATGATATAAATTTATTTGTAAATAATATTTCATTCTAATTTAAGTATAAAATGATCCACATAATATCAACTGTCAAATCATTGAATAAACTTCCATGATAGTTATATTGATTTTATTCCAATAACTCTTTACAATAACTTTAAATTTTTCCCCCTTGGATTTTTATCACAAACCACAAAGTAATAAAATATAATTTTTAAGAGTCATTGTTAGAAACAGTGTGTATTTTAGATTTAATAATTGTAATTATCCTCCTTTTTTCTCCTTAGAAATTCTGTTTCACATAAGATTTCAAATAATGTTGAAATTCCATTTAAAAAAAAAAAAAAAAAAACGTTTTTATTGCTATTAGATTTGAATTTGGATTCCAATTTAAATCACAGCAAATTAAAATTACATCCTTAATTTTTTTTCTTCTTATATAATGATATACACACAAAAATAAATCTATATTTTGACCATTTTAATCACATCATATTTAGACTGTTTATAATTGTTTTACTTTTTCTTGTTCATACTATCTAAATTTTATCAAACAAAATTATTTCAATCAAATGTTCAACTGTGTGCATTTTAGATATTGTTAAATTCCAATCAGAGTTCATGATACTATAAAAATTAGAGGTTAATCCAATATTTTTCATCTGGCATGATGGGTTTGCCATTACTAATAATCAATTTTTGATAGTTTAATTTTTCAAAAATATTAACTTACTGATTCTGCTTTGCCTGATTCCTAGAGAAATACATCATATAGCTTCACTACATAATAATTCAAACTAATAATTAATTCATTACAGATATTAATTGTATTATATTATTCTAATATATTCCTTATAAATATTTGAAAAGACAATTTAGTGAAATATTTTTTGCTGTATACTAAAAAACTTAGGATCATAATTAGCACTTCAGAAATAAAATTTATGAAAGGAAACTGTATTTCCATATTTTCAAAGAACTTATGTTTCAATAGTTAATCAAGCATTGATACATTAAAAAAAAATCAGATATATTCAATGTTATATCTAATCTCTATGCACGATTTACTTTTGTCATCTCAATATTATTGTCACATTACTATAATATTCAATACTGACTCTTAAGGTAATGTTTTCTGTTTTGAGGATAATTTACTAGCAAATTAACAGGTGCATAGTTAGTAAATAAGTATATAATTCATAGCAGCCTAAATACATTCATCTCCAAATGAATGGGAGATTCAGAGAAAAAGATGTGAAATTCCATTCTTTTAGGATGCCAAGATAGAGCATGCAATAAAGTTTCTTCACCCTTAATAGCAACTATTTATTGTGTAAATAGTTGGCAATGATCTTCGACACTAAAAAATGACAACAGAACTTTCACATAAACAAAAGATAAAAGGTATTCTCTCAAATAAATGGGATGAAAAATATACAAAAGAATTCCGATACCCATTTGTCTTACAGTATCTAATCCCCCAACTCCCCATTCAGTATTAACTGTCAATACAAGGATGAGAAAATATCCAGTTGCCAGAAGTCTAAATAATTCTACTAAAAAGAAAGAAAGAAAGAAAAAGAGAATAACCATGTACATTTTTGCCATGAAAACAAATTTAGAACAGTGGAAACATAAAGATGATGAATTATCAAAAACTTGCAAAATTATAGGAATTTTAATAAAGCTAAAACACTTCCAAAATTATTTAATAATGAAGTTGATATGCTAAAAAGTAATATAGTAAAAATGTTTTGTTATAGTTTGATCGATACAAAATGAAAAATTACATTAATTCTTATTATTAATATTTTTATTTAGTAATCATACTTTAAATACAAATATGCCCTTAAAATAAATAATATCCAAAGATAGTAATTATTCATAAAATAGCGATTGTAAATTAAAACAAACATAAATTTCTGATATAATACAATACAGATTAGCATAATAGTTAAAGTAAAACTTAGAAATAAATTATGATGAACTTACTATATTTCCATCATTTAATTTTCTCAATATAGTAATAATAATAATAATAATAAAATAAATAAATAATTTTATGAAAAAAAGGTTTTTACATAAAAATATTTGATAAAAAATAATATTTTGCAATTGTTTTTAAATAAGCAAAATATATTCAATATAAAAATATCAAATAAATTATTGTGAAAAGACAAAAAAAATTTTTTTTAAGAATTACATACTCCAAAATGCTTACTTGCTTGCATAATCTATGTATGTAGTTATTAAGTGATATATGTTGCAATGGATTATAAGCTATCAAACGTGCAACAGCCTCAATTCTTACTTTATCTACTTTCCCAGTTTGAACATCAGCATCTGTAAAAGAGCAACTATCAGAAAACTAGAAAATATTCATTTTGTAAAACAGCACTTTTTAATATCAATATAATTTATTATATTGTGTGTGTTTTTAATATATTTTAAAATATATCTTTTTTTTCAGAAGATGCAAATATGCTACAGGCTAAAAAATACGAAATACAACACAATTTAAAAGTGATGTAAAACATAAATTTCTTTTATACTATTTATTAAATTCAAATTTTGCTCTTTAAAGTTTACGCTGAGCGTAAATTCTTATAAAATAAAAAATATATAAATATATAATATCAAACAATTAAATATTTTTGTACCATAAGATTTATCTAATACCACTTGAACCAAATCTGCAATCCCATTTTTTCGAAGAATCAAGTCTGTAAGCATTTGGTTGCAAATTTTACTTAACCAATTTGGTGGTTTGACAATAACAGCATCAGATTCCTGTAATATCATAAAAGCAAAATAAAATATAGTTTTAAAAAAGGAAATAAATTTCCTTTTTAAAATTCAATAGAAAAAGTAAACTTAGTATAATAGGATGAGTAACAAACTGGTATTTCTTACTCAAACAAAATAAAAAATTCGAAGAAAAAAAATTTTATTAAACATTTCAATAAAATGAATAAACAATTTTGTCTTTTTCATATTACTGTATAAATGGTTAATTAGGAAAAAGATAAATCAAAAGTAGATAGTTTCATAGTATATTTGAATTTAAAATTATAGCGTATTTAATAAGCAAATAATATTATATAATAAACGTAATCCATTCATCCCTTTTAAAAGAAAGTACTGTAATTCTAAAATTGATCATATTTTATGTTCTTGTTACATTGAAAATTAAATAATAACATATTATATTTAATTTTATAAAAAATTTTGAACAATATTTTTGAACAAAAATAAAACCAAAATATTTTTAAATATAATAAAAGAAAGTGAAAAATCAATTTTTTAATCAAAATTTATGAAGTTATTTTTTAAAAAATTGGACATACATTTGATTTGATTGGAATTCCTTGAAATATTATGAGATCCCACATCAATAAAGAATGGTAGATTTGTCTTAAATATTTCTCCATATAAGGAGTGAAATATTTACGGTGGGCCAACATTACATTCAACATTTGCGCTTCATTGTACTGTGAAGAATCTGTGAAGACAAAACACAATATTTACTTTTTAAATCAAAAATAAAAATATTTAAATTATGTATATGAAATATATATACCTTCGACAGAATTTATCATAACTTTAAAACACATATTTTCAATACCAACTGGTATGGGATTTGCTGATGATTCCTAAAAAGACAGATTTATATAGATCACAAATTAATATGAAATTTTATATAAATTGGTTATCTTTATAAATTTCTTTTCATAATAAATTCTTTTTAAAATCATAAGTAAAATTCTCTTTAAAATCATAAGTAACATGCTTCTCTATGTTAAATATTTTAATAAAATGTTCCAAAAGTTTTATGGGCAAGATTATTATAACAACATTTTAGAACATATAAAAATATAAACTCGAATTTTGAAATTTTATGCAACAAAATATTAACAGTCTATTAAATTACCCTTATTTTTTAATAAAGTTTTAATACATTTATTATATTTTCTTTAAATGTTTCAATTAAAGAGTTTGTTTATGGGTTCTAAATTAATTTCATTCTTTAAAAATAAATATTTTAGATAAGAATTATAAAGGCTGCAGAAATCAAAAGAATTAAATAGAAAGTATATTTAATGAAAACAGAAAATATGGTGCAAGGATATTAATAACTAAAGAATTAAATTCAGGCAATATTTCCCTGCTATGCTAAGAAATAATATATATAATTTTTAAATAAAATTTTAACTTTTAAATATAAATAAAATTGTGGGAGATTATCAAATTTTCAAATGTTATAGTATAAGGCACAGCCAGAGCTTTCAATACTGACAGTGCTCTTAATTAATATAAACCATTCATTCACCTTACCAAATTTTTTACGTTTAATCAAAAAATTGATAAACTGCATGCTTATTTACTTGCTTTGTAAGCATCTCCTGTTCTCATAATAGTCACTAAATCTCATATTATAATGACATGAATTAAAAGTGTATTCATTTCATGCAGTAGTTTCTATGGATTCACTTATTCCATTTTCCTTTTTTAGGTAGCTAATTTTTCCTAATATACCATGTTTAAATTAAACTTCAATTAATGATTGAAAAGATTATATCAATCAGAAGTAGAAAAAAAAAATTACCTCAGAAATATTAACTTTCTTTATAGGGGCATAACATAACTGAAGAAAAGCAGCCAAGATATCTGATCCATGGTACGACAAAATAGAACTTTGCATTGCTGAACATTCCAAGCAAGTGATTAATGTATCTAAACATACAGTTATCTGAATATGTTTCTGATAAAAAGAACATGATGAAGTAAAATTTTCTAAAATTTTAGCATGCTTGAGTCTTTTACTTAAAGGAATGCCAATACCTCTCAATAAATTTGGCAGAATACCTAAGGCAACAGCAAATTGCAAACTTTTCTTCAAAATAGTTAACTGTGATATACTAAGTAAGGCCTTAGGCACAGGTGCATTCAACGTATCATTTTTTTTAGTACCTGATTCCATTTCTTCTTCTATAAGAGCTGTTTTCAGAAATCTTAATAAAACCAAACATAATTGGAAAAATTTCAAATAACTGCAAGTTGTACACTGATTTGAAAAGCATGGTTGAATGAATTCTGTAACAAAGGTCTTTACAACAGGATATTCTTCAATTTTTTGGAAAGTTGAATGCACATTTTCTTGAAGTTCTTCAGTAAAAGTAGCCTTTAAATTGCTATGTGTTCTGTATATGTCAGTATATTCTCCTAAGCAAAAAGAAGTAGTGATTATTTAAAAAAAATTGTTACATTTAAAAAAATTCTAACTTTGTTTTATATATATGCATGAATATAAGATTGGATTAATTTTAAATCCTCTTAAAATTTAAAAACATAAGGCCAAAATAATTTCTTTAAAAAATTCAGTAGGATTTAAGAAAATTTAGTTCAAAGGATAACCATCATTTTTATTGTAAAGATACTGTATTTTGTTAATTCCAAAATAACAAATAGAATAAAAGAATGTACAGATGCAATATTACAATTACACTAAAACAAACAACATTTTAAATACTGTTATACATGACAAAGCCAATTTAATCTTAACTAAGACGGAAAAAAAATCTCAAATGGAAATTTTCATAAAAATGCATATTTATTTATTAAGTACTCTTCTCATTAGCAAAATATACTATAACTGCTTAAATCAATTAAACCTGTGTCTTATATTGAGCTATAATGCAATACAGTTTCTTAATACTTTGCTTTGAATAAAAAATGTGATAAAACATATTTGAACTGAAAAGACAAAAACTTTTATCCAGGTTAAAAAGTTTGAGCTCAACTTGAAATCAAACAGAAAAATGTAAACATTTAAAATAATATTCATCCAGACCAGAAAGAAAAAAGTAATTTCTTCAACATAAAGCAATTTGTAATTTTTAAAAGAAATACTTTTGACTTGTCTTCTCAATTTTTAGGGTTTTTTTTAATCATTAATTTTATTAATATATATGTGAGCATTTCATTTTTTAAAAGCAGAATGACTGTTGTGAAGAGACTTTCTTTTCTTTGATGTCATTTTATATCGTCACAGAGAAACCAGCATGTTTATGTACAAGCACACGCAGACAATAGAACAACACAGAGCAGAAAGAGGAAAGGCTCTTGAACATTTTATCCCTGGTCACTCTCTTTCTCTCTGTGTGTATATATATATATATATATATATTAATGGGTCATCTAAAAAATATTGATGACTTCCATAAAATTCAAGGCTTCTTAAACATTCAAATTTTTCATGGATTGAAATTTTTATTTTCTCAAATTTAATAATATATTGTATGATTATTCAAAGATAACCATAAAATGGTAAAAGGAATAAAATAAATCATACAGAGGTGGACAGAAAAAAAATAACACATAACTAGTCCATTTTACATATATATTATAAAAGTTTGAACTACTCATACTGAAATTAAGAAGGGTTGAAAATATGCTCAAAACTATACAATCTCAAATAGAAATACTCGAATTTCATGGAGTAATATGTGTCCACCTACTCTTTGCTTGTCTTACTTTCTTTTTTTTTACATTTTGTAATATGTAATAACATGATAAGAAGTTAAAATAAAAATGGACAAGAAGATAATTGCTTTTAGAAAATTGCATAATTGCTTATATTAATATATAAATAATATTGCTAATGTGTTCAGAAAGTTATAACTGATAAAAAAGAAAAAAATTAATTAATTCAAACTTACCATCTCTGATTCCATTAGTCAAACTGGATAAGCAGGTACAAATTTGCTGAATTTTGCTTTCTTTTGTACTCATAATCTATGAAACATTTAATTATAAAAAAAATACTAAAATACAGAATAATTTTTTAAGTAAAAAACAAAGTCAGTACCTTTTACTTACATATTAACCTCATTTTTTATATTTCTCAGTAAAAAAATAATAATAAATAAATAAATAAACACGATAACAGTTTAAAAATTATAAAAAGTTTTATATAATGTCTCAATTGTGAAATGTTAACTTTTAAGATGTTTTGATATAGCAGCATAAAATTATTTTCAGGGCTATTCCTAATTCAATTAAAAACTCAATTAATACAGCAGGATTTACATTTCCACTTAATATTTATATATACATATGAAAATAATACATTTCAAAATAATCTACAATATAAATATAATGCAACTAAAAATATCTTTGAAATGAATTAGCTTTATGACAGCAACTGAAATTATCATAAAAACCATTAATGTAAAGAAATTGAAGTTACATTACATGTCAATAATTCAATTTCTAGAATTTTATTACTTACAATATATTTGAACAAAATTTATTAAGATAGTTGTGATGCTACTCAAATAAATTTTCATCTCAATAAGTCATAAATCAACAATAACACTTATTTTTTTAAAAAATGTAGATATACACTGAGTTCCTGCAATCACAAGAATAATGACTTTTCAAAACAATTATTGTATATGAAAATTTAAAGTCTGAAATTTCCAATCATAATTGAATCAAAATGAAATTCTAGAGAAAGAAGATGAATAGGTTACAATGCAGAATCTCGCACTTATTTACAGAACTTTTCCCATAGTAATAAGTCAATCATGCATGAATACTGAAGAAAAAAATGATGCAATAAAATTTATCTATCTTATAATAAATTACAATTAATAATTACAATTATAATAATTAAAATTGTTTAACTTTCATGATGAATATAATATATATTTCTAGTACATTAAACCATATAAAAAATATTAAAGTTCATTTCCACAATATTTCATTTTTATGGCTGTACAAACTGTAATACATTTATACAGAATATATGGAATACTAGCTGGTACCCAGCACGTTGCTACTACTGACAAAAGAAATATTAAGTACAATCAATCAATAATTTGGCAATGTTTTATCGAAATAAGATGTATGGTACGACAGTATATAAAATACAAACAAACAAATATTCATTTTTAAATATCAGATTTGTGCTTTCCTTTTAGTATTGTAAAGCATGGTGTTCTCTCAGAATGGTAATGAAAAAAACTATTTAATGTATCTGGTGATTCATTTAATATTCGTTCGGAATTCCCAAATTTAATTTCAGAAAATTTAATTAAAATATTTTCTTTCAAAATTGATTAAACATAGAAAATATATTTTATAACATAAAACTATTAATATGGTTTAAAAAACAATTTTTGAAAATTGAGATGGTGCAAAATTATTTGTACTGCAATATTTGACCAAGCTTGGTCTACCCAAAACTTTCTCGCATAATCTGTTATAAAGTTGTTACCTCTGAGAATTTATTTGCATGACATTTACACACTATGCCTACAAAATATTAACTTGGATTTAACATTTGTTTCCTCGGCGAGTTATTTGGAAATTAATCCTTGGTATATAAATGCGATTGAGATTCTTTTTATTTTTTATTTTTTGGATAACTGAACTATCCTTATAACCAACCCGTAGGTGTTAAGAATGAGATGACTAAGTTTCATCGCAATCAAATGAACGGTTTTAGGAAGGTATAAGAGACATATAGACAAGCATTCATTTTTATTTATATAGATTAAAATTTTACTTCATGAAAACTACACAGCGGGCAATTACAGTAAATTTTTATATACGGTAGAAAATAGAAACTAACTATAGAAACAAAAGACTAATTGACTTTTATAAAACAACAACACAGCTGAATTCTAATAAAAAAATAGTTTACCAATAAATGCTACTATACCATTCGATTAAATAATCAATTCGCAAATCAAATCTTATGCAGTCACATGCATTTTACTACATTTCTTATTTGTAAACAAATCAAATCAAATACCGACTTAAAAAGTACTTCAACTTTTACTTAGGGTAAATTGATTGATTGATTGGAAGTATGCGTTTGTAAAGCAAAATCAAATCCTTGCCCTTGCATTTCTGCCCCAGGTCAGCCGTTCTTCCCATCCCCTTAATTGAATCGTAAAAGGGGAATAGAGAAATCTGTGAATGGACCAGTTATTCTTAGAATTACAGAATTATTCGAAACAGCATATGACTGTAATGGGGTCAATTCATGTGACGTAAAAGTCTAGTGCCATGTACTTAATAGCACAGAGCATTTAAACCTTCATCCACAAAGCTTTAGTAGATGAGTCAGTCATTAACGTTCTCCGCCAAATATGAAGCGGATTTTTTGTTTACATTTAAGGCTTTAACTTTGAGTGATTTTCTTTCCTGCTATTATATGTTAAAAGATGTGATGCTGGTATGAGTGATTTTCTTTCCTCCTATTATATGTTATAAGATGTGATGCTGGAAAAATGTTTTTTTAGTTTCCTCTCAACAATCCTGAATTGCGTTGTTAGCTTTGGAATAGAAGATTGTAAGCGTGCTTCGAAATCGGTATTATGCTACGATCATTTTGAAGAATTTATTTGATGTGTACCCATTTACTAACTATAGGAAACAAAAACAAAAAAAAACTATTCCAGTAATTTTTATACTACGACAGCATATCTGACAAGCAACTTTTTATTAAAAGCTATCCGATGAATGTGTTAGAACCGAATAATGTTGCGATGAGATAATGGTTTCCAAATTGAACAAGAACTACACTGAAAGCTTTCTTTATCTTTTTGTAATTCATATTATTCAATTATTGCAGTATAAACATATTTAATAACAAAAGAGTAATCTGTCATTATTTTTTATTTTCTAATAATTATCATTTTGTTTCTTGTATTAAAACTGATATTTATTGTTATAATGCCATGCTATATCATTGTAGACCTCAGTGATTTCTTTTTTAAGAAATACTGATATTTTCATTGAAATCAATTTCCATATCAGCATTTATTATATGTTTTTCATTTTCAAATTCATTGCTGTATAGATGCTACTCTCTTTTTCTTTCCCTGTTTCTTTAATATATCAATTTTGAATCGTAAAATTATGTAAAAACATAAAAATGTGTTTCTTCCAACTCTTTATATAATAATTAATCTCTAAATGTATAAGGGCCGCGGTGGCCTGGTGGTAAAGTCTCGGCTTCGGAACCGGAGGATTTCAGGTTCGAGACTCGATTACACCGAAGAACCGTCGTGTGAGGCAGTCTGTTGCACGTTAAATTTGTCAGGTCAAATGTCCTCCCGCTGGTGTGGCGTGGTGTGGAGAGGGTGGTACCAGTTCAGGTGTCGTCCTCGTCATCTGACCGTGGTTCAAAATTACGAGGTCCGTCCCAAAATAGCCCTCTGGTTGCTTTAAACGGGAAGTTAATATAACTGAACTAAACTCTAAATGTATATATTTATCATTACCTTACTCGTGTTTATTAAATTTACTGCATTGTATGTTTTTGCTTTATTTTATGATATTCATTCAATGTAGCTTTAATATTTAAAAATTTATTTCTGAAACGTTCTGCTTTAAAAGAATATTGCATGACATTATGTTTTTATTGGTGATAAAGAAATTGTTTGGTATCAAGAATGTTTCTGTTGAATAAAATTGATTTCATCATTTACTTTGACATTCTTGTCATCCCATGTTTGTATTCTTTCTAAATATCTAGAGTAATAAATAATTTTTGAACTATTTTAAATAGGGGATTAATTACATTGAAAAAACCATTTGATCATATTTTTTGAATAATTATTCATATATATTTCATTTATATTTTTTGAAATATGTAAATAAAAATTATGATGTAAATATTAATTACTTTGCTTGCTTTTTCTTTTAATGATTCCAACGAACTAAATTGAAATTACTCATTCTTAAGTTGCATAGATTTTTAAAAAGTATCTATATCTTTTATTTCGTATAATTTGAAATTGTAATCATAATTTATTCAATATATACAAATTTGAGTTTAATGTTCTTTCCTTTGAGCAAATTAAAAAGTTCAAAATCTCAATTTTAATAAAATTATTTGCATAATTTTTATTATTAAAAGCATATTTGCATGTTATCATTTTATTAGTAAGCATAAAAATGTTAACTTATTCAAAAGAAACTATATTCATAAAATTCAATATTCAATAACATTTAAATAATATATATAAAAGGACATATGTAATTTTTCAAAAACACAACCATTTGTTAAAATGTATCCTTTGAACCAAAAAAAAAAGATATGGGAAAGGAAAGAATAAAATGGTATCAAACTAATCAATTAATTATGCAAAACAATAATTGCATTCAAAATACTAATTAAAATTTAATGTAAGTAAAATTACAATACTACGAAAATTTGGAGAAAATCATTCAAAATGTATATTTTTTTTTAAAAATATCAAAAGATTTATATAATTATTCGGCTAGTGCAGTGTAAAGGTATCGGATCAACGTTATCGGCAAACTTCCCGACATACGTAGAACGCTTGAAAATAGAACATTAACGATTTATTTGGTACATGACACGTGACTATGAATTGACCTCGCTACTATTCACAGGAAATGTTTGTGCGAGTGAAATAATTGCTTATTTTGTGGTATCAGTGACTTCTTGCTTGACAATATGAGTAACTGATAGAGATAATTTTTAATTAACCGTGAAGTGACCTTCTATTGGTATTTATTTTGCAGGCGCCATCTGTTTGCAAAATATTGAACTATAAGAAATGACACTTTTTAATTTCAATTTTTTTTAGAAAATACTTTTATTGAATAAATGAATTAATTAAATGGTTGTGAGAAAAAATCAAGCTTAAAACTTTAGCTCAAATAGATGAATTGTAAACCCCGCATTACTTAAATTAATAAATAAAATATTAATTATAATTAAAAAATATTATTAATTCTAATTAGTAATTTTTAATTAAAAATTACTAAAATAACAGTTATTAATTAAAATAACAGTTATTTGGAACAAATATTTAAAAATAAAATAACAAAAATATTAGTAATTAGAAAAACATTGGATTATGCATCACTATTTCTGTCTAATCTTGACAGTTTTCTTTACATACGAAGGTCTAACAATCTTCCTCAGTCTTGTGTAAAATCTTTCTCAGTCTTGTTATGTCTTATTCATAGATAGCTTACGAATATTATTAATAAATCTCCCAGATTTATTGCAAGGGCCGCGGTGGCCTGGTGGTAAGGTCACGGCTTCGGAACCGGAGGGTTTCAGGTTCGAGACTCGATTGCACCAAAGAACCGTCGTGTGAGGGGGTCTCTTGCACGTTAAATCTATCAGGCCCAACGTCCTCCCACTGGTGTGGCATGGTTTGGAGAGGGGGGTGCCAGTTCAGGTGTCGTCCTCGTCATCTGACCACGGTTCAAAATTACGAGGTCCGTCCCAAAATAGCTCTCGTGTTTTTTAAAATGTTACGTTAATGTAACTAAACTAAACTCCCAGATTTATTGCACTTATCCAGTACAATTTGTCTCTCTCTCAAAGTAAAATTTAAATCTCTAGAATTTCCTTGGAACCAGGTCATACTGATATATCAGAAAGCGAAAAAGCAGACTGTATAACAAGAAAAACGGAAATGTCTGAAGCTGTAAAACGGATATCTATTGAAGATTTCTTCCGGTACATCAAGATTAAGATTAAGAAATTGAAAAAAAAAATTTAACAGTATTAAATCCTTTTCTCGCTTTTAAACCATCAAACCTAGATATGGTCGATAACCCACCCAATCGGAAGACAGATCGCTCTGGGACCTTTCTATTCCGTAAAAAGTTCTACAGGTTTAGTCAGGTTCATTTACCTTCACCCAAACGTCCTACTTGTAAAGAAATTTAAGAAATATAGCACATCCCTATTTCGTTATAAAAGCCATCTAATTTTCATGCACAGATGGAATTTAAAACCACTTTCTTTCTCTTGGCTGTTTGATTTAACAGAAGATGCTGCGAGGATAACAAATGCCATCATTAAATTTTTTCAGGAACTTTCGGATCTTTAAATTTCCTTACATAAGTTTTACTCATTATCATCTTATTACATTTCTTGGATTTCATGAATTAAGCTACCAGTATCATCTCTTTCTTTTTCTCGTTTTCATTTTAGTTTCGAGACAACATCTTCGTCGGTCAAACTTGACTTCCCAACACAGCATTACTTATTAGAACACTAAAAAATGGAAGATAAAGCACTCGAATATCAAGCATGAATCTAAAAGCATTGAACTGAAAATCCAATAGTTATATTATTTGTACTCTTTAGAAATAAAAACAGAAATTTCAAATAAAAAACTTGCATGTGTATTTATAAAATATATATGAACAAATTTTAAATATATTTACATAAATTTTTTACGGCTCCTAAATTAATAAATATTTTAATATATGACATATACCACCACTTCCGATAGGTATTTATATAAAATGACGAATAAATAAATACATCTGTGGAAAGATGCATATGTTTTCCTGATTTCCTCATTGCTCCAGTCGAAAAATTTTAAATGCTAATGCTTTAAATGAGCTAATAAGAGGCTAATATTGATTATGTAAGAATGATGTAATAATGATGTAAAAGACTAATACAATGATGGATACACACGATTTACTTTTAAACTGATATGCGAACAAAGTTTTGACGTAAATCGGTGCAAATTCATGTTGCAAATTCAGGATTTAATTGTAGTTTTATGATTAAGAACATAAAACATATATGCGTCACAAGAACGAATATCTAATATTTCAATTGTTAACAATTTTGTGTTATATATTCAGTACAAAAAATTGTAAGTCTTCTTTGATGAAGGTGACTGGTATTTAATTGTATCCATACTCAGAAAGTTAAAGTAGAACAACGTATGCAATATAAGCCAAATAAAAAGGAATACAATATAATTGAAATTAAAACAAATAGAAAAATAATCCGGCCTGAAGACTTTTTCAAGAGTCACTCTCAGTCAAGGATTCAAAACAAGGGATTTTTTTCTGTCAGGAATCAGACAGAGTCCGATAGTATGGACTATCGTGACCCGAAAATTAAGGCCAAAGTGATACACCAGTTCAACAGCAAAGACACAAAATAAAAAAACATTAAAAACATCACTAAATAAAGCAAAAATATAGAAAGTCAAACAACATAAGAATATTCGACCAATGGTTAAAATATTTCACCCAATAATTAAGAAAATAGAAACGAAAGAACATACTAGCAATAGGCGAAGAAATTTTAACTATAGTATCCTATCTTGATTCGATTTTAATATTGTGTCAAGCAGAGAAAAAAAAAATTAGGTTCTGAGCGCCATCTATTGGGTAAGTAAGCGAAGGTCTGTTTTACTTTCAAGTTAAAGAATTAATATTTCATCATTTCTTTTCTTTCCATTAAAATATCAATATTGCAGTTGTTTTGGGGGAAATCATTATTGTTTAAATTTTTTAATAAAATTATTTGTTGCTTTTATGAAAGAAAGTTTGTTATTACAAGTAATTTTAATTTTATTAAATTGTGAGAAAATTAAATTTTTGAAAATTTTAGGGTTAAAATTACAGTGATAATTACGGAGTACTAAAAAATTCTTTCTAAATAATCTAAGAAATATCATTGACCTCCAGAGGGTTTTAGAGAATGGAAAATAAGAATTTTAGAAGAAATTAAAGCAAAGTATAATGAGGGAGATGTCTCGACGACCACGGACTAACCCTAGTGATGATGACGTCACGAAGCAGCACTGAGGCCTTATCTCTCGAACGCCGCAGTAGAATGTCAGAATCAAAGAATGAGGAATTTATTTGAACAAATCAGTAAAGAAAGAAATAACAAAATTTAAAAGAGAGGTTTATTATTACCGTAATACATAAATAGACAAATAATTTCTATCTAATTTATAAATATAACTATAAAGAATTGTTAATTAAAGAATATAACTCTAATTTGACTAACAACTTAGTTAATACCAGGAAAAAGGAATTGGATAAAAGGAGCAAGCTTTTGCTAAAAAAACTAAAATTAAAATTATCTTTTTAAATTATCCCTCATTGTTCCCATCAGTAAAATTTCACACACACACACACACACACACACACACACACACACACACACACACAAACAAACAAACAAACAATAAAATTTAATTTTTGCAGCACAGGCAGTTACAATTACTAGACGGGGAAACATTTCTGAAAATTACTTGAAAACCTGAAAATTACCCTTAATAAAATTAAAGATGTGGATAACTTTGCAATTAATAATAACAAAAATATCTTGGAATTTATAAAAGGTAACAAAATTTATAAAATTAATACTTATCACTGAAAATTTATGCACCAACCTGCCCCAGGAGAAAATTAATAAATGTCTGTAATCTTATGACGAATATCTAAATGAATATATTAATAAAAATAACTGCCTGGTTTTATGTAATTTTTATATTACCGAAAATTATGTTTTCAATGGTATAATTTTTATAAACAAGTTAAGGGCATTTCAATGGGTACAGCTTAAAAAATAATTTAATAAATGGTTGGAGGTTTATTGATGATTTAATTTTGATTAACTTAGAGAATACCAATATTGTTACAAATTGCTAATCTACAGAATTAACTCTAACAGAAACAAATAAAAATCATCTTGAAGCTACTTACCTGGATTTAAAAACCGAAATTGCTACTGATAAAAACAATAGTTAGTATTTATGATAAAAGAGACGAATTCAGCTTTAAACTAATTAAACTCTGTAATTATCACTCTAATCTTAACTCTAAAATTTACAAAAAATTTAATTTTCACACAATTTAATAAAATTAAAGCAATTTGTAATAACAAACTTTCTTTTATAAAAGCTACAAATAATTGTATAAAAAATTTAAACAATAATGATTTTTTCCACAAACTACTGAAATATTGATATTTTAATGAAATGATGAAATATTATTTCTTTAACTCAAAAATAAAATAGATTTTCGGTTACTAACTCAATAGATGGAGCTTAAAACCTCCATTTATTTATTTTTTTCTGCTTGACACAATATTAAAATCGAATCCAGATAGGATACTATAGTTAAAATTTCTTGGCCTGTTGCTGATATATCCTTGCCTTTTTGTTTTTTTAATTATTGAGTGAAATATTTTAATCATTGGTCGAATATTCTTACGTTGTTTTATTTTCTATATTTTTGCTTTATTTGGTGATGTTTTTAATGCTTCTTTGTTTTGTATCTTTGCTGTTAAACTAGTGTATCTCTTTGGCCTTAACCTTTAGGCTGCGGCTACCCAAACTCGGAAAAGTTCCTTGGAATACGACGCTTAGTGTTAGAAACTTCAAGATGCTTTCCCCTTCTTTTAAGGGTGGTTGTTGAAGATAAGCTCTTCGATTTCAACCACCCGTAGAGTTAATTGGTCATCTGTCCGTTCCGTAGTAAGCGGGTTGCCTTTTTTTGCGGTTTCGTCTCTGCCGAATTCTAGAGTAGGCTTTTAATCGCAGTTTTATTTTTTTCCCACTTAAAATTATTTCATCAATACTGTAGTAAAAAATATTGCATTAAATATTATGACAGTAAACAAATTGCAAATACGATATATGCTGAATAGTTTAGTACATTGAACAAAAATTTTTCAATTGTACTTAAAATTAAATCCATTTCTCAAGCTTTATTGAAGCTGCGAATTAAACTGACATTGCTTGAACACAGCATTGTGAATTTTACTTCATTTTTATAATTTTAACTCATCAATTTTAATAAAATGTAAAGATTTGTGCATATTATATATATATATAAAGATCCTAATTGTTCATATTTTTTTTAAGTATTCACATATCTTCGGGCATTACACGGATAACAATTCTCTATTGCTCTGCAAATTAAAAATATCTGCAAATTTTTTTTATAATAATATATTATTCCCATAGTAATGGAATATATTTTTATTCCCGACATAGTTCAAACCGTTTGTAATGTAAATCACTAGTAGCGTTTTTCAATTATATTGCCGATGCTTAAAATTTAAATTGAAAACATTTTTTGCTGAGAATTTCAATTTCTGATTGCAGAGTAGTATTTTTTTTTTAATATGTTCAGTTTTGTAGACATTCAGTAGCTTAATTATATATATAAAAAAAATCTACACAAAATTTACTGAAAAGTAAGTAATCAGCAGATTTAAGACAATCAATATAACCAACAATAAAGTAAGACTTGAAATGAATTCGATACTTAAGATATGAGTCATAAATTAAAAAATTTATAAATTAAATTATTAAGTTATATTATTTTATATTAAAAGTTTTTAACTTTATTTTTGAAGCTGTTTTTTTCTGTATAACATTCTCGATTATCAGCATTCAATACTAGTATTTTTACTTAAAATGATTTAGATTATCTTTGAGAAATACTTAGAATTAAATATAGAATTCCTGACTTTTTAATGCAGTTTTGTTTTATTTCAAAGCAAATATTTCCGGAATAATTTGAGATTTCAATTATTTTTCAGTGGACTGAAATAAAGCTATAAGATTTTAATATTTCTTTTATGTTACTTGAACGCATTGAGAAACTAATTATTATTTTGATAGATTTTATGAATCTCCTTCAATATTTTAAAACTTTCTAACGTTTACAGAATTATGAAATATTAAATCAATCGTTTTCATAAATAATTACTAATAATGATGAAGCCATGAGTTTAATTAAACATCATAACCAAAATATATTTCTAGCAGAAATATATCGAGTTCAATTATCAAAAATTTAAAACTGAAACAAAAAAAATGTAGGTATCATTTTGTCTTGGGCACCGATTACCTTCATTAGACCATACCTTCATTAGATGGACTCAACTATAAACATATATTAATATAAAGTTGTAAATTTTTTGAATAAAAATTTTTAGTTGTTAAGCATTGTTTTGTTTAGTAACAAAGGAAGTCTTTTTAACCAATTCTTGTTTGAGAAAAAAAAAATTATTTCATTTTTATCAGTTAAAAGAAAGAATTGTTTTATTTCCCAAAACAGAATTTTTGCTGTAATTGCAATTAATAATTCATGTAATTTTTAGGATTAAAGTTGCTTTAACTTTCTAAACTTTTTTTTTTATCAAAATATATTTTTTGACAAATATTTTTCTCTAAGGAGTGTCTTCAGTTTCTTCATTTCATTTTTATTTTGAAGGAATGAAGTAATGATTTTTAAATGAAGGAACGAAGGAAAAGAACAATGTTTTCAATCAAGTACTAGTCAAAAATGAAATTATGCTATCTCATTCTATACTCACTCCCCTAGGAAGTTTAAAAAGGAATGTCGCCAAAACGCGGTCAAAGTTTCATTGTCGCCAACAGTGATTACAATAGTGATTCCCGACCCTAAGGGGCGCGGCACAATACGGAGGGAGTTTTATCAGGCAATTACGGCTCAGCTGGAAAGCTGAAGTGGGGAAAGGAAATCCAAACTCGTTCCTGGTACAGCAGTTGTACCGAGCCGTACGGAAAGGTAAAAAAAATCCTGGTACAACTGTTGTACCAGCCGTAAGCTAAAGGTTAATTTTCGGGTCCATACAATTGGACATAGTCTGATTCCTCACAGAAAAATCCCTTGTTTTGAATCCTTGCCTGAGGATGACCCTTGAAAAAGTCTTCATGGCGGATTATTTTTCTATTTGTTGTAATATTTATTATAATGTTTTCCTATTTACTTGGCTTATGTTGTTAATTTATTTAGATTCATCTGTATTTTAGAAGTAGCTGCATTAGCGTCATTAAAGACAATGATAGTTTTTTTTTTTTTTTTTAATTTTAAATGTTAATCTTGTTCGAATCCAGAATAATTTTTGGTTTCGATTCCAACTGTTACTTTCTTTTCTTTTCCTAAATTATTTTCATTTAGATTTGTTTCATTAATAGGTTTTATTTCATTTAGCTTTTATGTTTGTTTATTTTTTGTAGTTTAATCTTAATTTCGATTCCGACATTTGTTTCGTTTCCAAAATATTTTTTAGCTTCAGTGTTCTGCAATAATTTAATTTTTGATGAATTCTGGAAATTGGTTTTCATCATTTAATGTTTTTAGGTTGATTACTTTTATATATATATTCCTCCAGCACAAGAAAACAGCTCTATAAAGTTGTCAGAATTTTTGAAGCCTTTTTATGTGCCCGAAGCCCTGGGAATTGAATTTAACCTACCTCAATAAAGATTTCCGAATCTCTATCAGTAAGAAAAATTTTCAATTCGAATTAGCTTTTAAACTTTTGAACTGTGCAATTTGGCTTTAAGATAATGAACATGAAAATGAGCTTTTAGTTTTTATCTTAATTAACGTCCTATTATGAAGATACAAAAGGGTCTTTCTACAATTCTACCGTATTATTTTATAATTCAAAAAAAGACGTTTCATAATATAAAAATATGTGATCCAATAATTAAATATTATTTAGATTGCTATAAAAAATTTTCCTTCTTATTTTGTATATTGTATATATTACTTTTAAAATTTAACTCTGCACTTTTATATATATATATATATATATACAAGATGTTCTGAAACCAGCTCTCTTGAAAGATTCACACTGAAATATTTTTCTATTTCATTTTGTCGAAAATTGTCATAAAAAATTGCTGATACAGAAATATAACATAATAATTAAATAAAATAATATGCTATTTTGAAGGTGGTGGAGTGGAAAAAGGCCCCCCGAGATTTGAATCGCCTTCAGAACCGTATAAGGCTTGATCATTGTTGAATTTGGGCATTTTGCATAAAGCAATGCACATTACGAGGCCTCCTTTTTTAAACACGCTGGTCAACTAATTTTTACATTACATAACTTTTTAATGTGTTTAATGATTTATTTTAGGATCTTTTATAACTTAATTTATTTTTATTTCATTAATTCTATAAATATTCATTTGTTTTTATATATTTGCTTTGACACCAAACTGCTTGCCATTCAGGTTTGTACACAACAAAAATTGCATCAATATATTATTATATCGAAGCAGATGCTTATTTTTATAAATTTTCAAATAACTAAGTGAACACAAAACTTACAGGAACCTGATCTGATACAGAACATTATCCTAGTATATTATCATTCACTGAATTTATACATTTTTTAATAATTTATTTGCCAACTAAAAAAATAAAACTTTCTGTCAGCCCAAACTTTAGGCTAGCCAGCTTGCCTGTCTAATAACCCTAGGCAGCTGCAGAGATGAAAATCTGCTACTTGATTTAATCTGATCTTGTCTTTCATCTCAATATTTTAAAAATGACACAATCGCCGTAATTACCTCTCTTTATAATCCCCACATGATCTCGGTGCTTCTGGGAATTAGCAGCAAGACACTGTCATTTTTTTTTCAGAGTAAAATATCCATCCGGTGGAAGATAAATCTAATCAGCCTATTGGAAATTCTTTCATTCTCACCTTCCTGTGCAGTGTAAATGATAGGATAAAACAATGAATTTCAGCGTCCTAGAAATATACATGTAACTATTTTGCTTGCATTTCTCAACATTGCTTAGCTCGTAGAAGAATATATATATATGTGGGAAGGTGAAATGTGCTCGGAATAGAACCCAGGACCTTTCGGTTTGAAGGTCGATAAACCTGTCTTATTAAAATATCACCACAGACTCACCCATCAGTGAGTTAGACGAACGATATGAGTTGTTGTTGAGTGGTGATGAATTGGTTTGTTGAGTGAGAGGTTGCTGCTGTGTCTACTGCGCCGTACCCAATTTTTGTTTGGCGAGCGCAGAGTTTTTTTAGTTACGACAAGCGTTATGGCGAGCGTGAGTGAATTGTTGCGTCAAGTGAGTCTGAAGACTTTGGTTGCGGGTAGATGGCGCCACACATCAGTTGTTTGAAGGTGAAGGTTCATCACGTCCGGGTCACCATTGTGGGAGGTTGATGTTGGCTCACGGAATAGAACCCGGGACATTTCGGTTTAAAGGCCGATAACATAACCACAGGAAAAAAGCATACTCTTCTCCCGTAGATGTTACCTGTCTTATTAAGATATCACCACATATATATATATATATTGATTTGCGAAATATAAGAACTATTTTTTATTAAAAGACATTGATATCGAAGTCTTCAGTAACTTTCGTAATAATATACTAACAACAAGATCAATAACTTCATGAAGACAATAAGATACACAATATCTCGCCAGGTATAATATATTTATTATTATTATAGTTTTTCTTTCTTCTCTTGTCCACCTCATCTTATAAAAAAATATACATTCAATGGCTTCCAAGTGTTCATATTCACATGAATTTGAATGAAATGCTGTTCTGTTTCTTACAAAAAATTCATAATTCAAAATGATAATTTTTTAATAACATCTATAAATGTTTCTTGACATAACCTCATTAAGCTTCTTAAGAATATGCAGACTTTTTTTAAAAAATAAATTATTATGGATAAATAAAATTGTCCCCAAAAAATCTTTATACACATTAAAGAAATCTATACATAATAAAATAAATATTGTGATTGAACAGTTAGTAGTAGTCCAGCAGCATCCACAAAAGTTTTAAAGTTTGAGAGTAGAGAGCGTTAATTTTGATTATTTCTGTATTAATGTTCATACAACTTATTTTATTTTGGTTTTTGTATTAATGTAATTGCCAGAATAGGGAAGTCAAATATATTCTAATGAGATTAAATCTGCCAAATGATACGGTGTTTTTAGATTTTGTGGATGATTGCAAATATTAAACAAGAACATTGAAAACAGTGTGCTTATGGTCATGATTGAGATAATAAACAAAACTGTTTCCAACACTTAAAATTTTTTGGCTGATAATTTAAGTAAATTATGTATTAAGTATTTAAGTGAAAAATATTATTCGTTATTCCATTAATAAATGCCAAATTCTGTTGATTTGTAACCCCACACAAGAACACTGAAATGGCCATGTTTAATTATTCATTTTTTCCTTCCCATTCAATTATACATTAATCAGAACTAATAAAGCTAAATTTTCTTCTGCCTACAACTAAAAATGATTTTATAATATAGTATAAGTTTTTTCTTCTTTTTTTGTACAAACTAAAAAAAAATTATCTCCATGGTGAATTTATCTCCACATGCCATACAATTGATCTGAGACTTATTACACAGTTTCAGGTGAAATTAAAATATAAATGATTATAGTAAATATTGCAAGAATCTTTAATGTACTGGAACATGGGTTTTTAACTACCTTATTCTATTAGTTTTGCAGGACAAGATACCTTTACTTAGTTTTCAATAAAATTTATTTCTTTAAGGCATTTTGTTGATAATTGTACTGCAAATTCATTAATTTAACAAATGGTCAAAATGATTCTCTATTACTGTCACAAAAAACACAAACTTTTAAAATGTTTTTATTGTTTTCAAATAACAATGAGCCCTTTCAAAATTTTAAACAGATCATGGAGATGTAAGTCATCAAAGATGGAAACAAAAAAATTTCTTAGATATGTAAAAATTAATATAATAATTAGATATGTAATTAAAATATGAAAACAAAGGGAAAAAGACTGATCAATATTTCAAGTTAATAATATTATTATTATTCATATGTATACTTTACTGAGTTTAATTTTGGCCTTCTTGCATTTTCAATTTTGTAAAAAAAAAAAAAAAAAAAAAAAAAAAAACTTACCACGTGAAAATGTATTGAATTTTATACTCAAATTCAATTTGAGGTTACAAAGATTCTCTTTTACATTTTAAAAATATGCAAACTATTTTGAAAACCATTGAATCTCTTGTCACAACAAGTACTTAATTATAACATATTTTAGGAATAAAATAAATAAATAAGCGCTTATACAATCCCTCTCTTTTAACAAGTAATAGAAATATTAAGAAAATATTTCTGTTTTTAGAACTTAATAACTTGCATTTAAAAAGTGTGAAACAGAAATGAATTGCTGATAAAATTACAGCAACTTTTTTTAAAATTAAAACTATATAGCCATGTCAATTATCAAGAAATGTATTTGAAATTTATAATTAAATTAAATAGTGATGCTATTAGTTAATAATATATAATTAATATAAATGGTATTAAATAATTATATATAATATGAATTAAATAAATAAAATAAATAATGATTACAAGATGATATTATAAAATGATTTAGTAACGATACCATGAATTTAATAATAATGCCATTTTAAAATTCAAAGATAAAATTTTCAGTTTGCTTTTAAATGTGATGAAATGTTTTTTTTTTTAATCTTTTTTTTTTTATTGTCAATGAAGAACACCTTCGAATTCATCTAATTCATACCGAAAACCTAGCTGAAAACAATAAAGATTTTAAAGACATGTTTTAATTTTACATAGAAGGTATAAACCTACTTAATCACAAGATTTAAAAAACATTAGATAGAAAATATGAAATAAGATTACAAATATGATTCAAAAACTGCTCCACAATGCAAATACATTTTTTTTAAATGTATGCTCAAACTCAGCAATTCAAACCGAGATAATCAGTCGAATTAGAAATTTGGTAAACTTACAGAAAAATAAACTTTGAACCTGTATATTTTAAGATCTTCGGTTTTTTTAATAACATTTACAAAAGTCTTAATCTACTAGACAGCATTAATCTATTGATTGGAACAAGAAATAAAACATACCTATTTGGCAAATCCACATTTTATTAAGTAAATTATCTTAACAAGTTTTTATTAGAATGACAACAAACTTTTATTAAAAAACACTCTAAAGGTTTAAAAGGTTCATTGTTGCACACGGATTTCTTTTGACACAGTATCTTTCTGTGCCATAAACTTTTTTATTATTTCATTTATCTCTGTTAGAGCCATATGTGAATGCTGACGAAGCACATCATCCTTTTCTCTGTTATATATAATCTTTAATTGGGAGTAAATTGTTTTCATTTCATTTTCCAAACCCTAAAAAAAAAAAAAAAAAAAAAAAAGCATAAAACAGCATCATATGACAAAATATTTTCAGCAAAATGACTATCAGAAAATGCACTTGAAAGTCAAATACATAAAAAAGAAATTGAGGGGAAATTGCAAAGCAACATATACACACATAAAAGTATTTCTTAAGATAAATAAACAGAAAAAAAAAATTATAATCCAAGACATAAAACAATAACATTGAAAAATGAGAACACAAATTTAAGATGCATAACTTAAAAGTACAAATCAAATTTAATTACAATGGATGGCAGGAAAAATACATTAAAGCAAATAGAGAAAATTGAAGAAAATTAAGTTTCATAAATCAATATATATTTTATAAGATCAAATAAAATTAAATTAAAAAAAAAAAATGAAAACAATTTTTTTAAACCCTGGAAAAAAATAAAAGCGTGAAACAGCATCATATGACAAAATATTTTCTGAAAAATGACTATCATAAAATACACTTGAAAGTCAAGTACATAGAAAAGCAATTGAGGGGAAATTGCAAAGCACCATATACACATACATAAGTATTTCTTAAAATAAAAAAACAACAAACTTTAAGCTTTGATAGATAACCAGAGATTCAAATAGCAAAATCACTTTACAGATAAACAAAAGTTAAAGTAATTACACAATTTTGAATGTTTACTTAAACAGGGAAAAGGGGGGAATGAGTCATTTTATTCAAATAAAAAAATAAAGGAAAGAAAAGAAATTTAGAATATTTTAGCATATAGACACTATAAAACAATTCAAAAGAGCATTAGTTTCAGTAATGCCATTGACTGAAGTAATATTTAAAACATTTACTAGCTGCTTATAGGCCGCGGTAGCCTGGTTGGTAGAGCGTTAGTCTCGTAACCGTAAGGTCGCGGGCTCTGTCCTCGTCTCGGCCAAAGACCGCCGTGTTGGCTAATGGCAGTTGGGGCACGTTAAATATGTCGAGACTGCAAAGTCCTCCAAGTTCCCATAACAAAACGATAACTCTAGGGGTACTGAATCAGGGATGAGTCGGTCTCTGGTTTAGATCTAAATTCTGACTTGCGGATGGATGAATGAGTTCGACAGCCCCCTAAAAAGGGTTGTGTCATGTGCGTGAGCTACAAGTCATACTTCTGCCCTCTGGGTGCTCAGGGGTCTTTACCCTCAGATGCTACTGCACCCCCTTTCAGTGAAAAACACAGACACGACAAAAAAAAACTAGCTACTTATACTAATAGTAAAATAAATGATGAATTTCTATGTCACTGTTAATGGAAATTATAATTTCATTCAACTGTGGTGATATCTTAATAAGACAGATAACATCTACGGGAGATGAGCATGCTTTTGTCCTGTGGTTATGTTATCGGCCTTCTAATCCAAAGGTCCCAGGTTCTATTACGAGCCCAACATCAATTCCCACACAACCAACAAAAAAGTATTTTTAAAAAATCACTTTAAAAAAAAAATTTAGTTCAATTTATTTTTATTTTACAACTTCTGTGTTTAAATGCTGTCTTTAATAAAGACTTGGGTCATAATATTAAAAAATTCATATTTTTAAAATATAATAATTTAATTTTTGAAAATACTTTTGAAAAATAATAATTAGAATATATAATAATATTTTATTTTAAAAATAATAAAAAAATCATAAAAAATTTAATAACAGTTATCATATTTTAATTACAACTTTTTCTGTTACATTGCTAGAATTACATAAAACCACTTACAGAAAGTACACCTTTATCAAGTCCTTTCAATAAGAGATAGAAAATCATCACAGCACAACGCCGTACTTCCAAATCTGGATCAGTTTTTAAAAACGACAAAATAGAGTTTAGTATCTAAAAAAGAAATGTAAAATATTAAATTTGCAATTAAAATAAAATCATTCAAACCTCAACTCATATTTTCATACTTTCAAACTGTTCTTACTTTTCATATATTTATCTACAGACCTGTATAAATTTTCTGGAAACTTAATAAAAATGACTTAACATTAAAAAAGTGTACATGAAAGTAAATGAACACAATCTGATATTATACTTGCAAAATATTCTGTTAAATGTTAAAATTTATGAAGTCAAAAATTTATTTGTGCTGTTGCACACTTACTTCTTGAAGCCAATGATTACTTATTTGGAATTGCAAGAACATGCAAGCTTGCCCCAAATTAGACAGACTTGAAGAACGAATATGTGGATCTTCCCGTTTAGTACCAGCCAAGTAAGCATGGAGTAGTATGTCCTTATATTTAGACAGTGAATCTCCTAAGGAAATAAGAGAAAAGCAAACAATCATATTTTAAAACTTGAAGAATACATGTTTGGTGTCTATTAATACAATCATATTTGAATTATATGATATGTATTATAAGATTTCACAAAACCAGTCAAGTATTGAAATGCAAAATCAAACTTGTGGTGGTATCAACAAGATAAGTTAAATTTTTTTTTCTTCTCCTCAATAAAAAACAAACATATTTTAACATACTTATTATAATAGTTGAATATTTTGGAAAGTACATAAAAAAATAAATTTTCTTAATGAATGTCCCCATCCCAAATGTTAAATGATCTTTTTTTTTTAATTGCACTTTTTTGAACTTATAATAAATTCTTAAATAAATTAAATATGGATGATACTATGAGTTGATAGGAAAATACAAAGTTTTATAAACCCATGCAAATGATCTTCATTTGACAACCTACAATTACCAAAGAAAAAATTTCATTGTTTTTAAATACCAGAGTTTAAAAGCAGAAAGTTAACTATTTATACAGCTAATTATATTGATATTATGTCTTTGACACCTGAAAAATTATATTTTTTGATGAATTAACAAATAATTTTAAACACAAAAATATTTTCCCTAGAGACTTTAAAAAATGTATGCTAATAAATATGAGTTATCCTCTTTGCAAGTGAATAAGAAAAAGAAGAAAAAATTAATCTTATGACAAGAGTAATTAAGGGAAGAATTAAATTACAAAATGGATCACTTTTCTTATGGACTCAAATAACATAGGACTGAAAGTTAAATAATGAGCATACAATCAAATTTACACATAATTATGGAAGAAAACCATAAGAAATTAAAATTCCTCATGTATACGATCGTTAATTTAAGAAAAAAAATTATGCACAACTCATTAAATAAATTCAAGTCCTGAAATTTTAGCTTATAATAAATAAATAAATTTCAAAATTATTATCATTATTTTATACTCAATAAAAATCCAAAAACATAAATATTTTCCTTAAGTCTTGCTTATAAATACTTTGACATATTATAAAGGCTTTAGTGATAACTAAATGAATATTTTACTAATTAAATATCATATTTCTATTATATAAATACAGCATATCCAAACACATAAACATGGTGCCACTCGGGACTTGCAAAGTTGATTTTAAAATACCCAAAAATGTGGTAAATAATGATATTCAAATATGATTTATTTTATTTAACTGATATAAAAAAAAACTCTTTACATTAAAAAATAATTCAGAAATCTTACATTATTTAAGCATTGATTAAAACTTGACTATTTGCTTCTAACAATCATTGGTATTTAAATTCACGATTTTATATGCTGCTTTTATTTTTTTTCCCATAATCTTTAAAATTTGATTACTTAAAATATAAAAAGAGCTTTGTGTAGATGTTTCCAAAATCATTTGAAAAAATATAGCTTTCAAAAAGTTATGATACATTAAGATCCTTAAATGCAACAGATTTTGCTCATTTTAATCTATATAAAATTAAAACCTAAAAGATTATGCATCGTGAAGAAATTTAATTACTGAAAGATTTCCTTCAAATTTTACTCACAAATACTATAAAGACACTTTAGGAAGTTTGTTTAAGAATATGTTGGAATTCCAATAAGGGTTGATATCAAGAACATTTTTTTCTTGCATATGGTGTTTACATCATATATTCATTGCTGTGATATTTATAAAAACTTTACTAAAAACTGTTATATCAAAATTTACTTAAAAATACTAAAAAATAAAAGGTTTTTTTTTTTTTTTACAATAATTAATTTTTATTTAGTAATATAAAAACACTTAAAAATACTCTAATCTTAAGTAAAGCTTTGCATACCAGTTAGTACTAAATAAAAATTTTCTTTTTGATATACAAATATAAAAAAATCATTTGATCTAACATAATCATCTTCAGTAGTTGACATGAAAGATAATATATATAGTAATTTTGGTGATAATTGTAATCCTTAATATCACATATGATAATTGTAATTTTTGCTATATAGTATAAATTCCTCACAAATTCTGAAATATAAGTAAAAATGATTTAACAAGCAATCAAAAATTTAATTTTTTATTAATAAAAAGATATATCAATATTTTTATCTCATGTAATCTTATATTTATACTAAATGACTGGGAAAAAATCTGAATTATTCTACACGGGATATAAAAAATTTAGTTGTTTCTTCTTTTTCAAACATTCAAAAAATAAATATATATAGAATACTCATTAAGCTATAGAATGAATGTGAGATATTAGTGACTGATGAATTAGTCATAAAAAATAATATTAAAAATTATTTAATTTCATAACATACCAAGGGCATTGCAAATTTTCAAAAGGACTTCGTGAAACTTCAAAAAAATATGCTTATCTCCACAGGATTGATACTGATTTAATACATAAGGAAGAACAAAGTCAGGCTCTATTGCTCCAAGGATTGATAGCCCTTGGATGGCAGGTAGATAAACATGGGAATCTTCATCTTCCAAGTTTTTCTATAAAATTCAGCATATTAAATTATATTTTAATTTACTATAAAATAAATATTACAACATTTTAAAAGTTCAATTTAATAAAAATAAAAATATAAATTTTAAACAGAAAAGATCAAATTGATTTTTAAAAATTCATTTACCCTCCTTTCTTTCTCTATATTTTGATACATTTTTAGTTATAAAAATATTTTGCAAAACTATAGTAACATACAAAGAAATTTACACATTGAAGAACTACTTATGCTCATAAATGAAAGATTCTTATATAAAACAAATATTGTTTAACATTTAATCAAGATTTTAAAGTAAAAATTCTATATTAATTTAAAAAGTATATATAATATGGATAATGCAAATGGAAATTGATTTTATGGAAAAGCTGGATTGAATATTATTGAAATTACAGATTTAAATAGCATAATTACAATGAAACACATTCATATAAAAAGTCTCAAGATATTGAAAATTTTTCAGGAATTTAGAATTTATATATATATATATATACTAAATAAAATTTATAAAAATTAAAAATATATATATCAGATTAAAAATTATGTATGCTCCTTGTAGTCAAAATGTCATTCACTGTTCTCATTCAAAAGTAGAAATACAAATTGGCAGAAAAGTAAATGCAAAACAAGTAAAAAATTAAAATAATGCAGAAAGAAACTATAAGAACATTGTGAATCAGCAGATCTCAGTTCACTGTGTTTTGGCACAAATAACAGAAACATTTTTTTGTTTCATGAAATTAGAGAAAATAATGAATTGTGACATGAAACTTCACAAACAGAATCTATTAACACTCTTACTGAATACTAGTCTAAATTTAATATAGCACTGAAAAAAAATGAAAATAAAATGTAAAGTTTACCATTTCATGACTGACTATTATTATTTATTTACGTAGACATACATATACATAACTTTTCTTAGTTGCTTTACACATAACTCAAAAATTACTTTTGCTGACAGAATGATTAATCATTTCAGAAAAAGTAATAAATACTTGCCAAAAAGTTTTTAACTACGTTTAGCTTCTATTTTAAAAACACCTTTCTTAACTTGAAAAAAAAATCCTTTCTAAAGGTTTAGTAAAGTTATAAATTTCTTACGAGAGCTGGCCTTAAATTGAAATATTTTAATCTGACAGATGCAAAGTGAGAAAGTTCAACTTTATAACAGCTTTAGAAAATAGGATAAAAAAAAATTTAAAATAAAAATTTGACAAAATTTTTTATCAATAATATTGGGAAATTATTATTTTAATCATCTGCAACGTGTTCTTTTCAAGATGATTTCAGTTTAACCACATTGTAAGGCATTTAAATTCAGAAATGAAGCAAAGGGATTGGGTTGTGCAAATGGCAAAGTGAAATTAATGCCATTGGTTCCCTCACCTGGGCCAATATACTAATTGGTTACAGGAATTGGAACCAATTCCATACATTTCCTTACAAATATACAAAAATTTAACAATTGCTTCCAAATGACTTGATTTGATCAACAAATATTGCAAGGAACAACTTCATGCCACGGGACATACAAATCACTTGATTATGCAACTAACCAAAATGATGTCGTCAACTATCTACCAGAATTCTTGAATTCTCTGGATTTGCCAGGATTGCTGCATTCTTCTTAATCTCCAATAAAAAATGGTATTGGTGATCATAATGTTGTGAAATTAACTGCAACTTCGTCTATGTAATGGCATATGGCTAGCAGTAAAAATATTACTGAACAATGTGATCAACGCAACCATTTTTAAGAGAAAATATAAGGGAGAAGATATTTTGATACCCTGCATGCCAATGATACAAACTGAAGAACCATTTGAATGTAAATGACTGTGGCTTGCTGTTCACTATGACCATAAATAAATCCCAGGGTCAGTCATTGAGTGTTTATGGCATCAATCTCGAAAGCCAATGCTTCTCTCATGGACAGTAGTATGTTGCTGGTTCCTGGGTTGGAAAACCTTCAGCTTTATTTGTTTACGCTCAAGGTAATAAAAAAATATCATGTAATATATCAGCAATCAATAAATCAAAAAATGTCAGCAATCAATAAAAATAGCACATTACAAAATTTACTAAAGTGAAAACTTATATTTGTAAGTAATCATCGTTTGTAATTGAGATATCAAAGCAATAAGTCAGTGATCACTCAAATTCGATTTATTTAATTATTTTTTCTAATGGACAAAGCATAGCCAATAACTTTTGGCAGAATGAAATCTGTCAGGGCAGCTAGTATATACATAAAATGAATCGCCAAAAGTGTTGCTACACGCAAAACTCAAGAAAGGCTCGATCAATTCGACTAATTTTTGTTTTCATATTATCATTAAGGCATAAGGAAGGTTCTTATAGAAAGAAAAAATGTAAAAACTGCGAGCAAAATAGTAAAAACACCACCTTTCTTTTCCCATAGAAGAACGACAACAACAATAAAATAAAATTTAAAAAAAAAAAAAAAACCAATAAACATCCACCAGAGCTGTCTGTAAAATGGCTTTCCTTTCTATGAAACCCATTGCACTGGAAAACAACATTACAAATTAGTAACATTAAATATACAAAGTGCTTCTGAATCCTACCGACAAATTCAGAGGGTTAATAGTAGGCATCAGGAGGATAAAGATTCACCTTACAACATGGCATCCCAAAATACGTTTAGGAGGCGAAAACCTTTTATTTCATAATTTACGCACTTTGTGATGCACAAGGATTACCTTATCTATATAAATAAAAATGAATCGCCAAATATGCAGCTAAGCACCAAACTTGGGAACAGCTCGACCAATTCGGATAATTTTTTATATTTTCGTTAAGGCATTATAAGGGAGTTAATTTCGGATGGAGAGTATAATAAGTATAATTTCGAGGAGAGTTAAGGAGTATAATATAGTTATCGTATCTGTTATATAAAATTGAATTTTGTTTGTTCATATCCTATATATCCACTGCTGTATTGTTCAAGCAATTGCGATGAAACTTGGTAAAACCTACTGCTTGCACTACCCTGTAGGTTATATTTTTAAACTGATAATTGACAGAAGTCAAACAGCACATCCCATTGGAATTAATAAAGTAAATTAATAATTTTAATATTATAGTACAAATTCAACTAAATATTCATTGCCATTAGGTATAATATGTACTTACAAATGTCTTTCTATTCATGTTATGGAAATGTAACAGCAATAATTAAGACAACTAATGTTGATTATAAAAAGGGGGAAGGGAATCTCAACCAAGTATCAAAACTCAAACAAAAAATTTGAAAATGTGTGATTTTATTTAAATTAGTAAAAATAATATTGTGAAGTAGAAACATACATAACATTTCCTTACTTTGAGAATTTTCAATATTTCTTTTTTATTTTGAAGAGTTTCCTCGTCTTTCTCTTTAAGCAAATTTACTAAAGAAATAAGTCCATTTCCTTTTATATGTACTGAACTAGTCCTTGCATCTCTCATGGCCAGCATATAAGGCGAATCTTTCTTCTTAGATGCAGATTCATCTGGTTTAGAGACTTTTGCAGAGTCTGATTTAGAGGTTTTTGCAGAGTCTGATTTGGAGGTTTTTGCAGAGTCTGATTTGGAGGCTTTTGCAGAGTCTGATCTAGATAATTTTGTAGAATCTGATTTAGAGGCTTTTGCAGAGTCTGATTTAGGGGCTTTTGCAGAATCTGATTTAGAAACTTTTGCAGAGTCTGAAATTTTTTTCGAAGAATTAGTATTTTGTTTTGGCACACCCTTTTCACTTTGACTACGTTTAACAGATGATGATGCCTTGGAACATGTTTCACTAGATGAAGTAATACATGAAGGAGGTCTTGATTTAATAGATTGAGCTGATAGACTGCATTCTCGGTCAAATTTCTCAACCAAATCGAGTAAACTTTGTTCACTTGGCTTTAGAGCTACACTAGCATGGTCAGGAAAATTTGTCACAAAATCTTTCACAATTTCTATGCCATTTTTGCAAGCAGCACCATGAGTAGCAATATGGATGATGATACTAAATATTATTTCTTTTAAGTCTGTATCAATATCAGATTTTTGAAGTTTTTTCAAACTGGGAAGACATTTTTTTAATGATGACCAGTCAGATGTGGTAAGCTGAAAAAAATATATAAATCAATTGAATTCAAATATTATTTAACAGTTATTTCCCTTGATTGTCCAATAGGTATCATTTGAACTTCTCTGTTTTAAAGCATACTTAATGAAAAATATGGTAAAAAAGTAGTTATAGATATATTAAAAATAATATTATACATAATCTTCAAAATTGATAACAAGAAAATGAAAGTGAAACAGCACTTTCACCCCCCTCCACCCCTCAAATAGAAGGAAAGTGAAATAGAATAGGCATTGAAATAAAAAGAACATTTTGCATTCATACATTACAAATTGCAAAATAAGTACAAAATTTTGAGCTCTTATTGACAGTAATGAATTACAGTTCACAGTTGAATTAATTAAAAATTAAATTAAATTTTGATGCCTTTTGGCAATAACTTCCAATAATATTATTGCACAAAGATGATTTTTACATCAAGTTAAAGATAAAAAAATAGCTTTATAATGGTATCAATGATTTAACATGTAACTTAAGCTTCTATTTTTTACGAATTTTTAAAGAAATATTTTAACTATATTTTTCAACAATATATTTCAGACAAAACAATAAAATCTAAATCTAATCTAAAACAATAATAGCAAACACGTTATGAATGAAAGAGAAAAAAATTTATCTTTTAGCAATATGTTGCCTTCAGATTGAAAAAAACTGAAATTAAAAAATAAATAATTATTGCAATTTAAACATCTAAATATGTAATTTTCAACACGTGATTGGATGAAATTAAATAAATATTAAATGTTATGTTTTAAAAAAAAATAATTGTAAGGCAGAAGTTTCTATGATCGTTTGTAATATCTATATCATTGATTTAATAAATCAGCTTTTTGTTTATTGTAAATATGTTTGAATTTATACAGGATACACTAATTTGGGTCAGATGACAAATTTGTAAATGACTGGTAATTGGTGCACATATTGTTTAGTACTGTTAACTTGGTCCAAATAATATAATAATACATTTTATGTAACTTGAGTCAAAAAATGCATTGATGAATAACTATTCATTTTATCATTCTTTGCTCTGTGAGACAATGTTACATCAACCAACTTCTAAAATGAATAATTAAAATTGACTGATTTATAAAAAAAAAAGGAATATCATTATTAAAGTGTTCTTTTAGATTTTTTCGTCCACCACCTTAAAAAAATATACCAATTTCAGGCCAATCAATGTCCAGAATTACTCTAAGGCTGATAATCAAATGAATATGTATGTGTGCATATGTATGAATATGTGTGTGTGTTAGTGCTCTACACACCAGACCATATGATCTAGAGATACAGCACTTGGTATGCATTATTTATTTTGGAGGATAAAAAAGTATACCTAGATGAAAATTTTTTGAAACTTTAATTCTTTAATAATATGCTAATTTTTGGAATTTTTCTACGATTACTCTTGAAAATATTACAGTATAAAACTGTTTTTTAAATCCTCTTAAAATTGACTCTTTGTTCATTGATAACAATGTTTTAACCTGTTCATTCAATTTCTATTTTTAACGAATTAAAAAAAATATTACAACCCTATTTCCCCACAATTAATTTCTTACAAAATGAAAGTAGAATTTAATCTGCAAGAATACATTAAGAGTGTTCCAGCAATTGCCGTCATTTTGATAAAAACTTAAACTGAATAATTAAATCAACTCTCATTGAAATTGAACAGAGGGATGTGTGATGTTCAGCACATGCTTAAAAAGAAGTGTAATGTTTTGGAACAAATATGAAATGAGATACTTTCTACATATTTCCATGACAGCTTATTACAAATCAGAGATATGTAGTGAAATGAACAAATAATCGTAAGGCTTCTATCATAATATGAATTACGTGACTATTGAAGCTTAAATATATTTGGCTGATAAGTTATAAAGAGATCAAGGCACATAAGTATTTAATTGAAATTTTTAAAACGCATTACTCCTGGTGAACCAGCTGGTCGCCAAAGGCGGCTAGTATGTAATAAATACAAGGTTGACTTTTCAAAATAAAAATAATTTGTAATGATTTAAAAACTTTAGGACAAATATTTTTAAAAATCCTTTATACTGCATGTTAAAATAAAATGTAAAGTACAAAGCAAAAATTAAATTGCATATCATATAAATTTTTCAAGAGAATATATTTAAAAAATGCATGCTGACAAATTCTATGCAAATATATATATATAAAATACATTAAATATTCTTACCATGTTTCTCATCAAGACTGGAAAAATTATTATTCATAATATTTTTACTACCCAATTGTTAAGAAAGAAGAATTTCAACAATTATCAAGAAGCATTATTTCCAACTATTATCAAGAAGAATTACAACTTAAAAGAAAATAAATATAGATGATTCCAAAAATTATTACTAAATAAATGAAGAAGGCAAAGAATGCACCATCAATGTCGTTAGTTTTGCAAGCTTTGATAATAAAATAAAATTTTCTACTAACCTGATCATCACTCTCTAAAATTGAATTCAAAATCATCAATACAACCCAAAGAGTTTTCTCATAAAATGTTGCATCAGTCCGGCAGTTGCAGATACTTTCAAGCAAAGTCTAAAAAAAAAAATTACTATTTATCTAAATGAGTTTTTATTGTCGAGATGAAACAAATTAATACCATTAATAATCTGTAATAATAACAAATCATTTTAAATAAAGCAATAATCAGCAATAAATCATTTGCAATTTATTATGCCAAGAAAACTTACCATTAATATATCTATAACTTCAGATATATTTGACATTAAAGCTTCTCCAATATCAACATTCCATTCAGATAACTCTTGAAGCAAAGCATTAAATAGAATACCAGCCTTTATATTTTCTGGATCCATTACATTATCTTTGGACTCCAAATGAAAAGTACAAAATTCCTAAATTTTAAATAGCAAGTTATTACATATATTAATAACTGAAAGCAACTTTAATTTTTTTGTATTATTCAACATACTGTAATTCTCTGCATATAATCCATGGATTATCTATTGAAAAAACCCATGAAATTCATCATTAATAATCTGGAACTACAGGTAACCCATAGATTATACAGTACAGATTATCTGCAGTATTTTTATTTATATACATATTTTATATGGACTAAAAGTTGTACATGTGGATTATATGCCAACACTAATAATATGGAGGGAATAACAGTAACAGGAAATATATATAGGATAACAGTACACCCAAAGGCACTTTTTTTTCTATGTACAAATGATCTGTTTAAAACTGAAAATGATATACATACATAGTTATACTAATTACTTTCTGTTGGAATTAGTATAAATACACAAAATAATAAATTCTGTCTAATAGAAGGTGTGTTTTTTTAATTCCACAATAACCCTAAGCACAAAATCTATTTTTCTTAGGGTCATTTCTTGAGTCATGTTTCATTCACTAATGAACCAAAAACTCACACACATATATATGTTTAAGAATTTTAAAGAAGCAATAACTTTAAGTAATACATTGGTTAATCACATAACTATTTAAATATCTATAAACCAAATCAGAGGTAAATAAATATTTTTAAAAGTTATTCAACATTATAATTTGAAAAATTGATTCCCAACATCAGCTACAAACATTGATGTTATATATATTGATTTAACATAATATTAACAGCCTTATAATATTATTAAAAAAAAACTTTTTCTATAGCATCAATTATAACAGGTCCATTTAATTATCAGTGGGATTAGGATGATTTAAACTGCAAGGTAATTATTTGGAAGTCCTAATCTAAAACAAATTTTTCACAGCAGCAGCAACAACAACAGAACAACTGAAGGCATTATCTTCATCATTAGAGAATTTAACCTAATAAAGAATCAGTTAAAATATGCACAAGTAAATTTCATATTTTTCGAATTGGGCTTTCAACAAAAATCAAAATTATATTATTCTGTTTACACCAAGTTTCAGCTCAAATTAGACTTCGTTATTCCAAGTTTTAGGCACTTACCTAATTATGAATATGCAGTTAAAGAGGTACAAAAGTGAAACAAAGAATGAAAATTTGATTAAAATATGACAGAAACAATATTTAAAATTATAATTTGGCCCTTAAAAATATAAAATCATTGTCAAATCAGTTAAAAAAATTGTCAAAAAAATTAATAATCCTCACATTGAAAATTCCTGTGGTATATATACTATTTCTATTTAAAAACTTTCTTTTATATACTGTTAAAAAAATTCAAAAACTGATTACAGATAAAATATGATTGCAATTGAATCTAAGTCCATGACCCTAGGTACAAGACTATGTAATTTCAATTAAAAAAACCCCTTCACCCACCCTTCTGAAAACCCCACATACAGAAAAGGCTTGTATTATATTTTAATGAGTAAATACAAATAAAATTATGCATTATAATTCAAAAAGAAATATTTGATTCACTTTTCTGAAACAATATAAGAAAAAAATTGTAGAATTTTATTGCAGACTATCAAAAACTAATTTTAATTATGACTTGCAACAACTCTTTCTTATGATGCCAAAATGGCTGGTAATCAGCATTGCCACTCATGCAACTCAGTAGTCAAATAAATATTGTTCAATAAAAGAGTAGAGATAATACATGATCGTTCTAGGATCACAAGTCTCCTGTATACTAGACCCACAATTATACAGATAATTAATATCATGTATCAAAGTAAAAGTAAGTTATCATGTATCATGCTTCAATTAATTCATATACACATAGGATTTTATAAGTTACTGAAAATATTAAATTTCTTCATAATTATTGTATAACCATCAATCTTAATGAAATAACGATGAAATTGATAATTATGGCAAGTATGTCAATAAGAATTTGTGAAGATTCATTTTCAATACTTTCTCAGAGCTCAATGATTATACTTCATTTTGAGCTCAATATGTCATGTCTCTTCAATAAAAAATATATTCAATACAGTGGAATTAGACAAGCCCAAGAGTTCAAATAAAACCTCTTCTAAATAATCATCAACTCATCAAAATTTTTTCAAGGTGCAACGGTACAGAGAATTCAGCAGTTCTTGTGTGATTTTTTTTCCCCATCAGTGGTGATGAAATGAATAAAAATTCATAAATTAGTTACCTTTTACTTCTCAATTTAAAAAAAAAAACATGTCAATAATATCATTGTTTAAGAATATATTACATACATTCACATATATATACACTGAATGAGACCAATACTTAAGCACATATGGGAAAAAGAAAAAAAAAAACAACTCACCTTTAGGACAAGTAATATGTAAGATCGATTCAGATTCTTATTTTGCATTTCACTGAGAAGATCCAGAATTGCATGATATCGAACAATTTCATCAGGAAAACTTAAAAACAAAAATTATGATATTGTTGCCATTTTCATAACTAACATAAACCAAATTATAATATTAAATTAAATGAAAGAATCAATAATATCTTTTCAGAATCTATATAGATCTTGTCAGATAATTCATTTTATCAATTAAGTGTATAGTTAAATAATCACTGAAACTTTTTTTAAAATTTATAACTTTTATGTGCAATAGCAAACTTCCCCATTCCATGCTTATCAATAATATAATTTAATTTGCATAGAAACATAAAGAAAAATTATAAATGAATGAATGGATTGTAATTGTATATATATAATATTTATTACTATTATTATTTGAGTGAAGATAATTGATATAATGATAATTTTTATGACAAGGACATAAAACATTTATTCAATAAATCAATGTTTAATAAGTTTAATTAATACAATGTTTAATAAGTTGGCTAGCAATCACATTAAGCAGATATTTAGGTAATATACATTGCTACCTTATAAACACATATTGCTTGGAGTTACATTTTTTTTCACTAGATAACAGAATGTATTTCAAAAAATTGATACATATTTCTCATTTTTGAATTTAAAATTTAAATATAATTTATTCATTTTTAATTGATTAGATCTGCATATCAGCAGTGCTTTAGCATACCTCCCCATCTTCCACTATACTGATATTGATAATTTATTTCATCTGTTGGCAAAAACCTTACTTTCTTTTAAAATTTATTTAATGGACTTATATATTCCTTCAGAAATTGTTAAACCAGTTATCGAAAGTTCTCTACCCTTCTTAATTGTAATGCTGTCTGAAAATGTGATTTGGATGTATTCACAATCTTCATTTAGAATTCATATTTACAATTTGAAATTTCATTTTAATTTATACACTTTTTTCAAGTGCAAACCAAAGCAACTTATGTTTGAAGAAAATTTTATTTCAGCTGTAACACTTATAAAATCGTAAAAAACATACTTTAAATTTAAACTAATTTTATAGTTAACATTTATAATATTGTGTTTCTTTTTTATCTTTATACACTATCTCCACTATTCAATATATAATAATTTCTTTACATCAAAATTGAATGCACTTATGCACACAAAATTGTATTCACAGAGTGCACTTCCTTGCTCAATTATTATGAATGGTTCTAAATTAATTGCATTTTTGAGCAAAGCTCTGCTTTTGCATATTTTCACAAGTTAATTCTCTTATTTTAATTTAAAATAATGTTTGAAATATTAAATATTTCTACAATTCAGTAGAACTATTTATAATTAACAGTTATGAATTGAATCCTTTTCTAAACAGTTTCCTTTAATTTTTCTTTTAAACAATTTTTAAAAACCTTCCACTAGATTATTATTATTTTCACTTTTATATCTCCTGTTAATAATTTAAAGGTAAAAATTAAGCTTTCAACAGTAATATAAAATTTTGTTTTATCTTAATTTTCTAAGATGAATTGCATGTGATCATTTCTGATACAATATTTTATATTAAATTGATCACAAAATTAATATAAAACTTGCTATTATAAAACATATCAATAAACTAATTTGTAGATGAAATCAAAATGTTACACAAATACTTCCGAATAAATTCTTGAAGGAGAGTGGTAACGCTAAATATAGAACTCTATGAATGTATTTAATTTATAAAACCTTGATACTTAAGAAGTTGTCTTTTTATTACTGCAAATATATCTGCAAGATTTGATACAAATTCTTATTGCAGATACCTTTAATATATTTAAAAGTTTCAGTAAAAAATATAATTGTGGTACACATTTAAAAAAAATCTACTTTTTGTACAGGCAAAATTACCAAAAAAACATATTTATACTGATTTTTTAATAATTTTTAATATTATATATATATATATATATATATAATCACATAATTTATTCATGAACTTGAAAGACATTAACACAAATGCAAAAGATTTTAATAGAAAAAATCCCCCCCCCTCTCCCCCAAAAAAGATTTTTATATAACATATACTGCCAAGAGAAGTTTATGCTACATAAGTATAATTAGTCCTATAAAAAATGAATGAATGAATGAAGGAATGAATTTTAAAAGAAATATTAAAAGGGACCCAGAAATTGACGTTAAACATTCTAGACACAAATTTGTTGCCGTTTTTTAAATCGATATCAAAAAAACAATGCAAACTGAATCCTGATGAAATAAAACTAGACAGGATTTTAAAAATATACAATTTTTCTTCTTTGCTGAAGAGAAAAAATGAACATGGAGACAAAATTTGATTCTAATTCAACTTTATTATAACTGAAATTTTAGATCCGTTCAACTTTTCAATGTTATAAAAATGTGTCTATCAAGGACAAAAGCAGATAATTTCAATAAATTTAGAGAATTATTGACAAAACCTAAAATATAAAAGTTGCAATAGAACCAGCATTTAGGCAACGGGTAATTTTAAATTTTCAAAAATAGATTTGTACTAAAGTAAGCATCATTCCATTCAAATAAATTTTGAAACATTGACAATAGAAGTAATGCAATTATAATGAATATTTAAATTTTTAATTATTTAAAATAATATTGTCATTTATATCTTTTCAGAAAATTATGGTTGTCTTATTATTTTTACTCATACAATTATTACATAAAAATGAAAACAGCCTATTAACTGAGTTTTGTTTCTAATTTATAAATAAGTTGTGATTATAAATATAATCATATAAACAAGAAATTTATGTAAAACAATGATAGAAAATATAGCAAAGATGGAAAAAAGAAACAACTGCAATGTCCTATACAATAACTTCCCAATCCTTAAAATTAAGGTTACATTTGAAAAATTATACTGCTAAAATTTTAAACAAGGATTTTCTTAAAACTTACTCCTCTTCAACCTTCTGAACAGCCACAATGCCACCATCTTCACCATTGGCAAAACTCACTTTAGTGATGTGAATTCCACTTTGTTTATTATTAGAAAATGATACAGCATGAAACAATGATAGGGCTTCTTCGTCTGTTGAATTTTTGAGAATAACATTAATCAAATTTTTCACTTTCACTCTAAAAAAGGGAAATAAAAAGAAATTGAAGTGTGTAATGCGCATGAGATTCTATATTTATATGTAATCAAAAAGCATAGACTCAAAGAACAAAATATTATATAAATATATATAAATATATATAATTCTTATTTCTTCTTCTTATTTGATACACATATAAAAAATCTTTTAAAACAAGTCACCATTTTAAAAGAGAAATAAATAATAAATTGAAAGGAAATTATGCAACTAATACAGATAGACCTTTAAATAATTTCAATTTTATGCATATTATATATATGTTACAGTTAAAATCCAAAATCAGTCAAAATGTGAATTAAGTAGGGAAAATACATTCTAACTAGCAGCACCAGGGAAAACCCAAATCACAGTGCTAAAAAGGAACATGTTTTCTCTAATTATTTTCAGCTTTATCCTGATTTGTTTGTGAAATTTTCAAAAGAAATTGCAGTTGTTCAATTTTATTCTTGTTGGAATGTGTTTAAGCTGGCTGATTCATATATGATGCAAGAAGAAAACTTTATTGCTTTTTGCACTAAAAAATTAAAAATAGATATTCGAAACAATTACAATTGTTACAGAATAATTTGAATGTGATACATACACCTTTTATCTGAGGTTGAAGAAGCAAAATTGCAGTTAGCAAGACTTCTGTTCATACCGCAGATTAAAAAACTTTAACATGTTTGAAATCAGTGGAGTAAAAAAGTTGATTTCTTCAAACGAGCACATTAAATATTATTAGCCTTTTGTAAAAAAATTTTATGTCATCGAAAGTACACGTGACCACAGGACATGGTGGTAGAGACAAACAAAAAATTGAAATTTCAAGAAAATATGCTAACACAACCAAACACATTTTTTTTTAAATCAATGTGTGAAACATATCAAGAGAAGAAAAGGAAAGGTTTGGTTTAACTTATCAATCACTAACAAATGAATAGTTACTGCCAGGCAGACCATTAATTTCAACTTATTATGGTTTACCAAGACCATTTAACAAAAGTTGTGTTACTAGAACTACTTCAGAGCAAAAGAGCTTGCATTGCAAGTAATTAATATCTCTTTTGATATTAGGGATTCCTTGCATACCGCAATATGATAATAGAAGAAAGTTAGTAAATAAACGTATAAGCTAGAATTGAAGATTGTTCATGAAAAGCTTTAACAGGGAGTTGCAGGATTTGGTTGACAGTCAACCATGGCATAGAAAATATGTTGGCTTCATAGATGAAGGATGTAAAACTACAAAGTGGTCCTAAAGTTTTTATTTTGTCCAATTCATGAGAAACAGAGCTTTACATTCAAGAATTAAACAATCATCATACAAAACTATGTTTGGGATTGAACTAAGAGTTGGAATGACAACTTGAATGTTACCATCAGATATTATAAGAACTATCAAAGACAACAAAATTTTTTCGAGGATAAGAATGCAGAGGACAAGAAACTGAATAAGAGCAATACGGGAAGAATATGCTTGCTAATAAGTCGAACAATAATTTTCTATTAAGAGAGGAAGCCAAAGGAAATTTAATAAATCAAGCCAAACGAATAAAAACATCTTCGATCAACACATCCTGAGGTTGATATTGAAGATAATTGTTGTTCCCATTCTAAATGTTAACAGAGCAAAAACTGATTTGCGAAGTCTCATCTGTGTAGTGCTTGGAAAAAATAAAGATAGTTTATACAAAATTGGTACAAAAGATGCTGAACAAACTCTATTTGAAGTAAGAAGTGATATTTAAATTCAATTAGCTCAGTACTTATTCAGATAATTATTTATTGAATTTTTATTAACTTTAAATTATATAAGTATTTACACAGTAGATTATATCTATTCAGGGTGAAAATTTGTTACAAAAGTTTAACACATTCCCTGACTTTTAGAGATAAATTCAACATATCGCAACAAATTTTCTTGGCTTAAGAACAAGTACCAAATCATGAAATTCCTCTACAAACAGTAGTAGGAAAAGGAGCTATGGGAACTAAAGGCAAGGGTTCTCCTATATATTATAGTCAAGGGCTCATTCTTACTATAAACAAGGGCACTATTCATATAAAAAACACTGTTCTTCAAAGAGATGTTTCTGTATAAAAAATGGTTCTCTCGCAATTCTAAGGGTCAAAGTAATTTACTATGTCGAAATATATAATCTGCAATAACAGTACTACCTTAAACAATACCCAAATAAAGTTTTTGTTTTTTTTCCTTTGATGATAGGATTTTTCTACAAATACTGTTTTACTAAATATAATTTTATATAATATTTTGGATAAAATTTATATAATTTTTTAGACAAAACTATTTGCATCTGCAAATAGTTTTGTCTAAAAAAATCAGTCAAAACACGAACAAAACAGTTATCCCTAGGACTTCTAATGAGAACACATTTTTCCTCATTAATTTTGGTTTTCCCTAGCACTGCCAGATAGAACATGTTTTCCCTAGTGAATTTGCATTTTGACTGATTTCGGGTTTTTTCTCACACATATATATTTATATGCATGATGACTATGTGTATTGAATTGTAAATTTATATAAAATGAAATTAGAGTGAAGTTAAAATTAATACATTAATAAAAATTAATTATGAAAATACATGATTGTAGAGTAAAATTTTTTAAAAAAATAATAATCCAAACAAGAAAAGTTAGCTAAGTTTATAAATTTAGAAAATATCAAATTAAAGAACAATGAGTTAACACATTTAATATATAACCAAATGTATACAGAACTAGGAAGAGGGAAACAATGTTCCTAATATATACAGCAAAATATTTGAAGGAGGGTGATTGCCAAATAAAGTGAACTATTAGAAAAGTAATAAGACCAAATAATTTGAAATTGGGTAGTCAAAATTTTTAACATGGTACATGAATACATATAAAAATATCAAATGAACCCTATATATTTGGAATTAAAAAAGGAAAAATACTAACATTTGAGGAAAGAAATTGCTAAAATAAGAACAGTTTTCTATTACTTTCTTTTTTGTCTTAGAAAAATCCTGTAGCATTAAAGATAAACCAGTTATAGTTTAAATGACAATGCTATTATTAAATAGATGAAATATTAGGTTGGTGCGTATGAAATGTCGGATTCTTAAGTGATTGTATAAAACTGCATATCTTTCTTCAAAAGCTGTTTATTCAATCAAAGTATGCTCCATTCGCTTCAATACACTTCTCCCAACGAGATTTTAAAGCGTAGATACCTGTCTTAAAAAAAATTTTGGTCTTTAGAATTAATAAACTCTGATATCGAGTTTTTTAGACTGTCTTCATTTTCATAGTGTTTGCCCCTTAAAAACAGCTCTAAATGCTTGAAAAAATGAAAATCGGTCGGCGAGAGATCCGGTGAATATGGTGGATGCTGCAAAACTTCATATTCCAGTTCGTTCCAGCTTATTTCGCTCTGTCAGTGCGTGCGGTACCCACTTGTCCATCTTCTTAACCTTGCCAATCTCAGAAAGGTGTCTCAATATCGTTGTATGGTCAACTTTCATCCTGATAGCAAGTTCCCTCATGGATACGGCTGGATCCGCTTCCACTAGAGCCTTCAGGTCATCATTCTTCACAGACGTTTTGGGTCTTCCGCGCGGCTCATTTTGCAGTGAAAAATCGCCAGTCCGAAATTGTTCAAACCAACGCTGCACTTTCCGATCGTTAACCGTATTCTCCCCAAACGCTTGGTTTATGTTGCGTGCAGCTTTTGAAGCACTATTACCAAGTTTGTACTCATATAAGAAAATGACGCGAATGTCGGCAGAATTCATATCGGCAATAAACTCAAAAGAAATAACAAAAGGGAAGACCTTCGAGAAAACCTATTTTGCTGAAATGAGTCTCTGGCAAAGGACAATACGACTATGAATGAGGTTATGCCAAAGACAAAAGTATAACGAAAACAGGGAGACAAACGTCCGCATGTAAAGAGAATCCGACATTTCATACGCACCAACCTAATACATAAAAATATGAATTCATAAGTCTATTTTTTCATAATAATTATATTACTCAGTGAACTATTAATAAATATCAAAGCTAATAATTAAAAAAAAAGAGGGAATCAAATTAGCAAAATTGTTGCAACTTATTAGACTTTATATTATATAGAAATAATCAAGGGACTAAATTTTCACTTAATATTTAAAAATTCAGTAAATTAGGTCAGAGATATAAATGAAATTTCTTTGGAACAAATAGGTCTTTCAGATTATGTTTCTTTTTTCTTCTTCCTACAATTATAAGAAGTCATATTGTGAGCTAAAATGTATGGGAAATAATCCAAGGCAACAAAAAAAATATTTTCTTCATTGATTTCAAATTCAGATTCGGTAGTGCACTATGTCCCCATTATGACTAGCTGTATAACAATTTCCTTGTTATTAAGTGTAATATATTCATCTGAATATCACATGCATTTAAAACTTCCTTTTTATAAACAAAAAATAAAATAAATTAACACAAAGAAAGAATTGAGGAGTTTTTATACATACTATTTTATATAGATCAATAAGTAATGCAATTTTAACACATCATACAATAAACTATATTAGGGTAATGTAACATTTTGCTTACTTTAAAGAAGATTTTCCTCTGAGCAAAAAGAAATACATGTTACACAGACAATGAGAGTATGGCATGAGCAACTTTATGTACTTGCGACTAAGATCATGTTGAGAATATCCAAAAATCTGTATTAAAGAAAGGAGGCAAATATTTATACCATAAATTATATTCATGTAATACAAATAACACAAATACAGACAATGAAGTGATCGATCATAATATAGTGCATGCGCAACAAAGAAATACAAAGTGTATTACTCATGATGAAAGAAAATTCACTATAAAAAATACCTGATGCAAATCATCTAAGCAAGTAGTTAATTCAATTTCTTTGACAAGAACATTCCCTTGTAAATTTGCTAAAAATAAATAAAGGAATATTTAAAAAAAATTATTATATTAATTCAATGAAACTGAAAACATCAAAGATGTAAACACATACCCAACAAGTGAACTTTTAGATTTGTAGGTTATAGGAAAACACAATATTCTTTAGCAATACAGATTATAATAAAGACATCAATAGTATTTCCGCCCCCCTTTTTTTAACATTGAGAAGATGTATGAAATTCATTTTAATGATCAATGGAGTAATTCACCTTCTCTCCCATTTAATATAACATTACTTACTCATCATACATAGGAAATTGAGTACATCAGAAGAGTAAAATAATGAGATACAAGGTTAAAAAAAAATTAATTTGTATTAAGAAAGATAAAACATAATTTTTCTGATAAAAATAATAATTTTATTATATACTTATATATACTAATGTATAATTCATATTGAAAAATAATTTCAAATTTTTTAATGCAAGAAAAATATTCTGCTGATACAGTAACTATGCACCTTTAAGTAAAAACCCAAACCAAACTAAATTTTCTGAAATTAAGAATTATATAAGAAGAATTTAAACATCAATGCCAAAAACAGCAAATGGGAAATATTCATTCATTTATAAATTATAAATAATTAAATTAAATTAATACATTAAAAATTGATTATCTTGCTCAGAATATGCAACAAAATACAACATCAATAATCTAACAAATAAACTTTTCTTTCCAAAAATTTCCAAAATAATATTATTATTGCTTTGAAACCCATTTATTTACTTCAGTATCACACATAAATTCTAAAAGGTGGATTATCCATTAAGAAAAAAGAGATATTGTTTCTAACGTTTAAAAATGAATGAAATACAGCAAGAATATTTATCATATAATGCAATGTCATACATGAAAAGTAAAAGTTATTAACACTTAATATCATTATAATCTGGTCAGATTTATATCATTTCTTTTTAAATAGCATAAAAGAAATCTTTCTGATTAAAAATGAACATATTTCAATAAACCAATTTCATTGGTCTCTATAAATATCTCTATGTAATGTGTACGTCTACAATGAATGTATTTAATTTCAATTAATACTTTATTTTCAGCAATAAGTTTTTTGTGGACAAAAATATTACTAACGTGGTGGACGAACACAGCTCCAAAGTGGTTTGAGTAAATGCACAAGAAAATGTTGCTCAGCAGACTGTATATCCCGTTCACTAAACTGAAGGATAATGCAGCAGGCAACATATTTGAGAAGCCCATCCATCTTTGATCCTTTCCGGTGGAGCAATTGAAATACCTAAAAATTTAATTATTGTAATGAGTTCTTATCAGAGAAATTTTAAGAAATAAATTAATGATCACAGCTATGCAAATCAGCAAGTTAACCATAATAATAAACATTAGTGACCTTTGTCAAACAGGTTGTACACTTAGATGGACCTTTTAGGTTGTTAAATGATTAAATTGGAATGAATTAAAAAAAATTACTTCATATTTGATATGCCTGAAAATAATATGGATTGAATCAATCTACTACTAATTTCTGAGGAAACAAATTCAAAACTTTATACAATATGAAAAAAAAGTAAAAATGTTATTTTAAAGAAAGCAATTTTAACACTTTTGATGCTCTCGAGAAGATATCTTATCTTTCAGATACATCCATTGATATTTGATGTTTGTCTTTCCATGGAGTTTTATCTAATTCCCCCTTTGTAATGAATGTGTTGATTCAAAAAATAATCTTTTTAATGGTACCGATTAAATTTTCAATTTAATTGGAAGTTATTGAAGATGAGATATCTCTTTGGTAGCCTTGAAAGAGTTAAAATCCTAATTTTTAACATTAGCAGAAAGAAGTATGCAATTGAAAGTTTAACTGAGTCTGAATTTAATCATAAAAAAAAAACATTGTAACAAATTGTGCATTAAATTAAATTGTAAAAAATTATTTAAAACACAGTGAAAAAGTTGCACAGAAATGGAATTTTTATATTTCATTTTTAAAATAATACAAAGCCTATTTTTGAACTTGATTAAACCTCCTGTTTAACATCTAATTCTTGATATTTTAAAAAACTCTGTTTCTTCTGAGCTCTATACAGAGCCTTTTTAATTTTATTTTGAAGAACTATTAGTCACTAAACAACTGAATTAAGTGTAACTGTAAAAAAAAATATTGAAACATTAGTACAGTGATTTATTAACATATAATTGTAATTATCTGGAAATAAGTAAAAATGATTTCCACAGCTCAAAAATTAGTATTTTATACTTATAATTTGATTAATTTTAGTATTACCCATCAATCTACAAATATTCTAACTCCAACTCCCCCTACTCTTACTGTATTATGAGTTGTACATTAAGGTATCAGTCAGGGTGTGATCAAAATCATATTTATATCATTCACTTTTTTAATAAACATGAAATAAAAGCTTTTAAGTCCTCTTTCCAGAATTTGAGGGCAAGGAGGTTCTTCCTTATTATTCTGGGATTAAAAGATAAAAAAAATATATAAATTAAATGATTAAAAGCTATCATTACTTTTATATAAGATTTTTAAAAAACTTACTCAGGGTTTAAATATGTTGATTACTATTATACATTTATATATTAATATACTGGCTAAAACTACTTTTTAAACCAATTTTTTTTTAAAAAAAAAACAAGACTTCCTTACTAAATTAACAAAATAAGAGCAATTACCTGTTTCGACAATCCTTGGGCATAATCAGCAAGAGAAATGTGCCGTACTGGGTTGTAGGTTATCATGCGAGCCACAGATTCAATTTTGGTCGTATCTATTTTACCACATCTGATATCGGCATCTAAGAATAAAAATGGGAAATATCAGTTATGCAATAACAATGCAGTTTTATAAGTTAAAAAAGATACAAATTCTGCTTATACAGTTTCTCACACAACACAGAGTTCATGAATAAATTTCATCTATCAGTGATAGAATGAAAAATAATAATTAATTAATTAACAATTCAAATAATGACTGTATGGCTGTTATATGAGCCATTATGTAAGCATAAACGTTTCTTATAGTTTATTTATTTATTTCTAAATAATATTCATTCTGTACTTCTTTTGAAAAAAATTTAAACAAATCTGACATAAGGTGAATTTTCAATATTTATATACATATTTTTAAGAGCATAATTACAAAAATTTACATAAGCAGACACTTATAAAAGGCAATGTCTACATAGAAAAGTCACTTATTCAAATGTAATTAAACATCAAATAAGAACTACTTCTTAATGAAGTAATTTTAAAAAAATTATTCAAAAAAATGCAGTGAGCTTTGGTTAAAAAAATATAGAAAATGTTTACTCTTTCTACCAAATATAAAAATGATTTCTACAAGATACCACACTCAATATGAAATTATTATTTTAATTTAAATACAATGCATTTTTTTATTCTATAATAACAGTGGCATGAATTTCCAAATATATCTGAATGAAAAAATTAATCAACACTCCTCATTAGTTTTAAGTTAAAGTTCAAACTAAATAATTCAAAATACTCAAAAAATAAACTAATATAATCTTTACCACTTATAAATTTGACAGTTGACAACTGTTAATCTATACAAGGAAGACTGCTAAATCTAAAATTATGAAATCAGCTAAATGTGTAAATATTAGCCTCTACAGGACAGACTCATTTGACCAAGCGCTACCACATTTGGCACAGATATATTTAAGAGGATAAGAATTACACTCCATTTTTTTTTTTTTTTTTTTTTTTGGCAAATTAATTATTTAACCAAATTTTGGTATTTCCAGCCACTTTTTTCACCAGGAACTTCCAAAAAGAATCCAAATTACATAGAAATATCTTTTATATCGTTTCAAAGTGAAGCAATTACCTTTTCAATGATATTCACATTAGGATTGTAAAGCTATTTAGTTCCAGTTTTTAAAATGATAGTGAAACACAATCAAGGTTATGAAATTATTAATACATTTCTCCAGATGGAAGAAAAAAATAAATATGTAATGATGACCAGGAGGTCTTGTGAAGTGAAAGCAATTTATTACTAGAACAACTTAATTTTTTTAAAGGTTTTAGATTCATGTTCTTAATTATAATGACTCATATTGATAATAATATTGATAATCAACATATTTATGTAACATTTTAAAAGATTATATCTAGCCTTTAGCCCTGGATCAAATTATTAGCAAAATCAATTATTTTAACAAAATTAATAGGAATACGTTAAGTAGAATGGATTAGTCAATGAAACCCTGAAATAAAGTATTTAAATTGTTCTTTTGTTGTTAGGACAGATTAATGTTTTCTGAACTGTACATGATTATATTGACCGTGTTTTATATTATCTTATCTTCGCCATATTTTATATTATCTTGAATGAAAAGAATTTTTTCAATTTCTTATTTATTTAAAGAGCAAAACATCTCATATTTATATGATTATTGCATGAAAGATGAAATACATTCACAATTACTTCAATGAAGTAAGAAAAAAATAAAACTAACATTTGTATGATGTTGCATTAATGTACTACAATTATGTGAGCATCACATTCAATTTACTTTCTAACAGACATTGAGATTCAAACATGTATTGAAGATTATCACTATTTAGATGAATTTGCATCACAAATTTGATTTTGAAACCAATAATGTCATATAAAAATTTTGGACTTTAAACATTTTACTCAGTTTTTCATAGTAACCATTTCTTCAAAGCACTTTAATTCACCATTGCTCAAACTAGGCTTTAAACCCAAATTATTTACAAAAAATACTAATTTAAATAACTTTTAAACTATACATTTTATTGACATGACTGAATTGTTATAACAGATTACTTGTACAACCCAACTAGTTAACAAAGACAGTTAATATAAATTCATTCAAATTAACAAATGGCAATTAATATCGCCATTATAAATTCATTCAAATTGCATCAAGCATATTTTTCTTATTTCTGACGAAATAAAATCATTATATTATAATTCGATGTAACTTTATATATTTTGCAACTGTTCCAAATATCTTCATATTGTACTAATTATCATCCCCTTTTACTAATCTGTAAATAATAACTTATAAATAACAGATATTCAACATTATTAATTCAAAAACATATATATGTATGAATTTAACTAATAAGTCATGTCGAGTTATTCCAAATGTCTTCCACATGCGATAAGAACTAAAATAAGTACAAACACAGTCTCTTAAATTTAAATGCAGAAAAATACTTATTAATTTTTTTAATATAATGCAACCTATGTTTTCAATTAAAATATTACAGCAGATTTTTTTTAATTCAACACCAACAGAAGCAAGTAAGATGACATTATTTTAAAAATCAATTTCAATTTTAATAATTCATACAACAAGAAATTGAGACAATATTTAGTTGAGTGACAATAGAGAACTATCCATATTAATTATGTTTCAAATGAACATTAATTAATTTTTCATACAAATTATAGTGATGGATTTAATACTAACCATAAGCTCTATCTAAAACCACTTGAACCAAATCTGCAATTCCTTGATTTTGAAGAATCCTATCAGTCCACATTTGATTGCAAATTTTTCTCAACCAAGCAGGGGACTTTGAAATGGCTATTTCTGCTCCCTAGAAAAATAATTAGAGACATTTTAAATTTTTAATGATTTTATTAAAATAACTTAAGAATCACATAATAATATTCTTAAAGGGAAAAAGTGCATCAAAAAGTATCTTAAAATGTTATATCCATATATGTTCTTATTTCATTTGCAGAAATTTAAGTAATGTAAAATTACAATAAGACAAGACTTTTATATTATTACCATTTATATGAAATTAAGTGTAAATATTTTAATGGTGTATTTCATATCATGAGTGAGGCTAGTTAAAGTATAAAATAATCTTGAGTTCCTTAGTTTAAATAACTGTCTCATAAAACAATAACAAACAACAATTAAAATATGAAATAAATTATTAAGATTTTTTACAGTAACAACGTTAACCCTTTGATTTGTAAGAGGATCACTGGTGACTGGTGGATCCATGCAAATTACAATGAAAGAAATTTGGGGTGGCAGTCAATGTACTAATAAAATTAAAATACAAAACATTTAAAATAATAACTGAGTGACACACACAAAAAAAAAATCCAGGAAATGTTAGAATTGCAAAGTGTTATAAACTGTCTTATAATGTCTATTATTACATATTTATAGAATTATCAATTACATTAAAGAATAATCAATGTATATTACACTAAATTTCTGAGAATTCAGAATAATGTGGCAGAAGAGCAGATTAGGTAACAACAAAGCCATACAGACCGGACCTCTACGAACTCATTTCTTTGCCCACGAATACCAGAAGAAAAAGTTTTCATATAACTATATTACGTAATATGTATTTTCTCACTAATGGAGCACTAAGCCCTTCATTTATCTAAAGTAATGTATAATGCGAACATAGCCACAACCTGTTGAATCATAGAAGCAGTCGCAGGTAATGTATCAAGTTAAAATAGAAGTAGTTTATATATTGCATTTTACACATTACAAGAATTTATTAGAGAAAGAATAAGTTAAAAGATATAAAGTGTTCAGATTTTAATATAAATTCTGTAATGCTTAACTTAAATGCAAGAAACATAAACAAAACATTAAAGTAAATCATAAGCCTAGTTCTTAAGAAAATTGGCAAACTAATTTCATTTTTCACTGATAAATGATTACACAGATATGGTAACCCTAATATAAGGGTCAAAACTTAGTTTTTAGTTTTTGAAAAAGTTCTTAGTAGATAAATGCTTCTGTAACCCTTACCTTCCACATTTAATTGCAATAAAAGAAAACTAGTATACTAAAACTACTAAGAAACCAAATAATCGTAAAGTGGATACTTGAGAGAAAAGTCTTTAATAGATAACTTTTTCTATAATACCTTGCCTTCTCATTTAATTATGATAAAAGAAAACTAGACTAGATAATAAAGAAGCTGGATAGGCATGAAGTGGATACTTGAGAGTGTACTGTATTATTAATTTGTCATACATTCTAATTTCATTTGTCATTCCTCAAAACAGACATGTAATTTAGAAAATTAATTATATAAATTAAATACAGTAAAAATTTTCAATTATAAGGGGGCAAAATAGCTTATGTTTACTTAAGGCTCAAGTTATCAATTGAAGATAAGACATAATTTTGTAATTATTTCATAAGTAATTACTCAAAACAATAACTAAAGTATTTTTCACAAACTTATTTAAGAAGTAATTCATTAATATATTTCTTATTTAAAACTTTTAAGTTGAAAATAATTTCACAACTCTACATGTACAGTTGTGCTTGTAGTAGTATAAGCAGGGAAACACACAAAAGGAAACAAAATCTTTAAAAATGTATTACATTTATCATATTTATAATTTGTTGATAAATGAGTTTCAGTTATTCATTTAAAACTTATAAAAATATTTATATTTTAAATTTGTAACTATTTTTTTTTAAATATTATATTTAAAGGGGGTGGGATACTGGTATTGCTTAAGGTTTTTCAAATGTTTAATCTCAAATAGTTAAATAATTAAAATTTTCAACAATTTAAAATATTATAAGCTTTCAAAATTCTAAAGTAATCAATAAAAAGAGATTATTTCTTTTTTTTATTACTTTTTATTAATTAACAATTACTATTCCAGAAAATGGTCATGATGAAATCTAAATATGTTTCAAAACTTACCTTCAAATCAAATTGACAAACAATGCTGAATCTGCAATTATTGTTTCTAACTAATAATGAAAGTTACCTGCATCAATTTGCATTAAATTAATCATGTAACATTAAATCTTCAAACTCACATGTAATTTAATTGGAATCCCTTGAAAGAGTAAAAGATCCCACATTAATAGGGACGGGCATATTAATTTCAGAAAACTTTCCAGATGAGGAGCAAAATATTTTCGATGGGCCAGCATCATGTTGGTTATTTGTACTTCAGTATGATTTGTGCCATCTACATAAAAAAATTAAACTTAAGACATTTAGAAATACATGTAAAAGAAGTTTACATGCAAAGCAAAAAAAATAAAAAATTGTACATACCTTTAATGGCAGAAAGCATGAATTTAAAACATAATTTACCTGATTGAGGAAATTCTGTGGATAACTCCTGAAAGGAAACAGATATTAAAAGACAATAATTTATAGTAAATAAGTCGAATTGACAGAAACTGTTTGGATTTTAATATTCATTAAAATACAATACTCACTAAAATTTAAAATAATTAGAAAATTTATAAATTTAAACATAATATCACAGCTAGATAAAATATAATTTCTTTAATATTATATATAATAAAAATAAACATACTTTTATAAAGGAAAAATATAAACAAATTTTTAAAATGTATAAGGAATGTAAGTAAAAGGTTTGATCACCTCAGCATTTTCAACCTTCCTTATAGGAGCATGACACAACTGCAAAAGAGCAGCTAAGATATCTGTTCCATAACTTGTTAAAATGGTACTTTGCAATGATTCACATTCCAAACAACCTATTAAGGTATCTAAGCACACAGCTATTTGAATATGTTTTTGATAAAGAGTGCTTTCAGATGCAAAGCATTCCAAAATTATTGCATGTTTCAGACGTTTGCATAGAGGAATTCCAATACTTCTCAATAAATTTGGCAAGATGCCCAAGGAAACAGCAAATTGCATACTCTTTCGTAAAATATTTTTTTGTGATGTATTAAGTAATTCTTTAAGATCAGGCAATTTTGAGGCATCACTCTTGTTAGAATTCATTTCAATATAATCTGAAATTGTTAACTTCAGTAGCCTTAAAAGTACCAAACATAATTGAAGGAATTTTAAATAGTCACAGGTTGTACACTTCTCTCCAAAACAGGGCTGAATATATTCAATGACAAAGGATTTTACTCTTGAATAATTATCAATCTTATGGAATGTCCGGTGCACATTCCTTCTCAGTTCATGAGGGAAAGAATCCTTGGCATTTTCATTATATCTAGATGTTTCAATGCATTCAGCTAAAAAAAAGAAAGTAAATATTTACTTACAATATTATTTCAGACAAATAAATGCATTTCTTATAAAATAATCTTTAAAGAAAAAAAATTTCAAAAAAATTAACTTTTTAAAATTAAAATAAGTTTAAAAATGAGATATAGGTTAAATCTTCACCAACAATTTGTTTCAGAAAAACATTTTTTTAAAAACTCTTTAAGAGATTTCTATAATGCTTAGAAAAAATAAGCCATATATTTTATTCATCCATAATCTTAAAATTAACTATTTTCTAGTGATTTGACTTCAAAAGTTATAACTTTTTGGTTTGCATGGACATACAGCTTCTTAAGAATTTCTGTAACTTTAGTAGTCTTGTGCGGCATTTAACACATGTATCTGAAATAAATATATGTTCAGTTACATTAAACAAGAATCCAACTTTGAAGTTATGTAGGCCCTGAATATATTCCCATACAACTTATTCCTATTTTCTATGATGATATGTAGAATGTGCAATTTTCTGGTCATAGAATTTATGAAGATTTTTTTAAATTGCTAAATAATTAACTTTTTCATAATAATGAATTAAACCTTCTTTCTATTTATTAGCTTAATTTATTTAAAGTGTTTAAGATAATTCATCCATTTTTCTGTACAAGAGCATTCTATTATAAATAACAGATACTGTCTTACCGTCAGGAAAAAAACCCTAGTAACCCTAAAAGTAGGGGTTAGTCAGCTTGAAAACGGGATATTCTATAACATTTTGGGGATGAAGGAAAGGGCAGTATTTCTTTTGGAGCCAAAAGAATCGGTTAGAAGTATCATTATAAGTAGAAGAATCGCCAGTTAGAAGTCTCGTTTTGCTTTGTACTTTGGTCCATGCTTGCAATAAGGACTTCAAAAAATTACAAACAATTGCTATTTAATTTTTAAAATATTATAAATACCTCACAGTGTTTATTTGTTTGATCAACTAAATTATATCAGAAATTTTGAGTAAAATTATTTCACTTATACATTCAGTTAGTAATAGATGCCAGCTAAATAATTTTCAGTAATGTTTTAATTTATTAAAATTCTTTGGAAATATTTATTCTTCCATAATTTGTGGACATTACGTTATATGTAATATATCTGTGAGAAGTGCTGCAGAGAACGGAATAACAAAATTTTGAGGTGTATGAGTTATTAAAAAAATTACGACAAATACTTCGTTAGTTCTTAAAAGAATGTGAAAAGGATTGCCTATTTATTGATTTATATTTTAATTTTTTGCTGAATTTCGTGTTTTTACTTTATACCAAAAGTTGCCGATTTATTGATTTATTTTTTGCTGAATTTTGTGTTTTTACTCTTCATTTACACCAAACAGTAACAGATTTATAATGAATTAAACAGTTCTAAATTAACTTTTTTTTCTGATCCTGTTTATTATTTGATACTTTCATTTGTTTTCACCTTATTCAAAACTCATAAATTCTAGTGTAAAATGGAGGAAGGAAGGATTTAGTTTTAAAACGCAAGCTTTCCACTCTTAAAGACACATGAATCTTCAAGAAAATATCAAACTATTTTGTTATTATCCAATGGCTTTTATTTAATTGACGTAGCCTCATGTCTTAGAAAAATCAATACAAAAGCAGGTGATGAAATACCATTGAAGGCTTTCTTATGCAAGACATTATTTTAAAGATTAAATAATACGGAATTTTTAAGTTTATCTATGATTTAATTTTGTCTGTCATATAAATACATCTATATAAACACAAGTGAAAAGAATTTATTGCCTAATGTAGCGCGCTTAGTTAGCTAAATGTTGTGGTCTGCTTAGATGCCTACTTCCCTCCTTACTTAGACTTGTCTATTTACGGCAACCATGATCAGGGTTTTTCTTGTGATGGTAGGACAGTATATTTTTGATCTACACAATTTACTTCTACGTTATTCACATCTAGAATAATACAAATTTTCATCTTTAGTATCCATTTTAATACTTATTACAGGACATAATATAAAGTTCTCAAAGATATAAATTATTTTTAATAACTATAAAAAGTTTTATATGTTCAACAAATATGTGGAAACTTTCTTAAAGAACATTCAGAAATAGAATAAAATTATATTCAGATACTTACAAATTTTGATATCATTAGTCAAAACATGCAGGCAATTGCAAATATGTTGAACTTTGACTTCAAGTGCATTCATGCTGAGTTATCTATAAAAAAAGATTACATTAGAAGAAAACAATTTAAATATAGATAAAAATAGAGTCTTCTATTTAATACAATTCATTTGCGGAAGATGTATAGAAGTAATAACATTGCACATTCAGATTTTCATCTAAAATTTTTTAACAAGCACTAAGCAATGCAACAGCAAGCTTAGGTTATTTGAACAAGCAAAAGAAGGATATTTACAAATTTTTCCTTCTTTCCCAATAAATATCAAACTCAGCACAGTTTTCACGGAAAGTCATAAATAAACTGAAATTATGAAATAGACGGTTACATTTAAAAATACAGAAAACATACAAACAGACTATATTTTGTTTAGAATATTTAAGAATACTAAACCAAATTAGTACTTGCATTTCTAATTTTAAAAATTATACTCTTGTCCTTTAGTTTTAAAGATGATAATTTTAAAATTAAGCAAGAGATATCAAATGTGCTTCATTTCCATGTTACAGAGAAAAATAAAGATACTTTTGCAATAAGTACAAAAAATTTAGTACAAACATTAGCAGCATATTAGTGAATCCAAACTAACATTTTCATTTAATTATTCATATTGTCCTCTAAATTAAAAAGATTCTTTTGATGAACAGTTACACTATTATTTATTAGCTCATGGAATGAATTCTGAATTACTAATTAATAGAATGATTTGTTTTTACATAATTTTAAATTTCAAACAACCTACTTTCTAAGATATTAATTTAGATACTGTAAAATAATGAAGCTGATTTTTACAAATTCTTAAGTACGGACTTTTATGGAGTTTACACAGTTGTATTTTCTCAAAGTAATAGAAACAACAAAAGAAAATAAAAATAATTAGGTTTAAAAAACTAAAATAGAGGAAAATTGCTGAATTAACATTCCCAGTATACTAATGGAACATATTTATAATTTTTTTAGTTATTATTTTTTTTTATTTTAAAGAAGAGTTTAAGCAAAATGTTTACTTTTTCCAAACATATATCATTAGATAGTTTTGAGTTAACTTCATGCATATAGAATATAATAAAAATTAAAAACTTGAAAATGTTAAGATTTTTTTATTTTTATTTACTCCAATTTTTGCTACAAACAAAATATGCAAAGGCAACAAATTTGATAAATGCTACAGTAATATAAAAGTAATATATTTTTTCTTTGATAGTGAGTTCATTAAAACTCACTGTCAAAAACCAATTATCTCATTTAACTTAGTACATTTAGCATAGGTCTACTATTTATATAGTGCTGGAAAAATACCAAATTTTATACACATATGTTCATTTGCAATTCGCTTTTAATTAGAGCAATATATAATTTCAAAAATTTGCTCAAAAACAATGAATAGAATTTTTTAAATCACTCTAGATGCTTTCCTAACTGAGCTATAAACTGGGAGATATGACCTTTTACAATTTTGTTCATTCATTTTCTTATGCATTATAGCATTATATAGGTTAATATAGAAAATAAATAAAGGTTAAATTCTAAATCAAAATATTAATTTTTTTTTCAAAAAGATATAACCAAAAAAGATTTTGAGGATGCATTTTTTAGTATTTTCAAATTTATTCCACAAGATGCAAGTAATATTATTAATCACTCAAGAAGAAATAAATTTAGATTAATAATGGGTTTCAAAAAAAATTTTTTTTTAACTAAAACAATTTTTTACAAATGCCTTATATTTAGCAGAATAACAAAAAAACAGAAATTTTAATAATAGAAAAATAAATAAGAAGAAAAACTGGCAGCAATAAATCTTAAATAAAACTATTTATTTAGTCATAAGATATGTTTCATATTTAATGGTTGAAAAGTTCATGTTTCTTTGACACACATCACTTTTAAGTGATAAATAACCTATACCTGTGAGAGTTGAATGATTTCCTTTGTCAGGACAACCACAATTAACACCCAAAACACATAGTTCCTTGAATATGAGAATTACATATAGGGCCCAGAAAAAGGGATAAAATTCTTTTTATTTCATCAATTCATTTTCCTATAAAATGTAAAACTGATTAGCTTATATCTCTAATCTTCATTTTTTTTAAGATGAAACATGCAAAGGTTCTCTTGGATAATCATAACTATATCTAAAAATACATTAAATTTATTTTTTAAGTACATGAATTTATTAGACATATACCTTATTAAAAATGCATATTTATTAAAATGAAATCTATCTTTATTAAACTTTCTTAAAAATTTCAAATATTATTTTTGCATAATAAAGTAGAATTCACTTTTCCATGTTTAAATGTTTGGATATTTTTATAAATAATTAATATATATAAGTAGATATCTAAAAGAAAATTATATATATATATATATATTTTAAAAAAAGAGACAAAATTAGAATTAAAATTAAAAAATCAAGTAGTTTTAATTACTGTACAAGATTTTAAGTCAAATCTTCATTAGATTGTTTTTTAAATTTTTATTTCTGAATGAAAATATTTTAAAGGTTTAGTGATTTTATATGTTTGCTTACATTGTCATTTTACTTGTTAATGATAAAAATAATCATGTTAAGATATTTATAAAGTCTTTATTAAACATTACAGAAGATCATCATGATGCTAGATGATTTTGGTAGCATATAAGCTTTCAAAAAGTTACTAGAATATTTAACTTTTTGTCCCCTATTCCCACTTCTAACTGAAATGTATTGGTGTGGGGGTAAAAAAAAAAGAGGAGGGTTTATAGAAACTATGGTAACAGAGAAGAGGAAAGGGTTAAGAGTGAAAAATCCTATGATCTCGAAAAACCTAATTTATTTATACATATTATAAATAGAGAATATCAATGAAAATAAAATTTTAATTGCACATTTTTTTAATGAATACCACATAATCATCCCATATTTACATTCTGCCAATTTATTTATAACATTACTTACTATTCATGAAATACATTTGTAAATATGTACTTTTTGATAAAATTTTAATTAAAAAATTGTTTATTAGCCCACATGATATTTTATTCCAAAATAAAGAGCATGAAAAATGCTGTAAAATTATTCTCACAGTTTTGAAAATACTGGACATGTTTTTGTTTTTTTTCATAAACCTTTAATTTTTTAAAGCAGATAGCAGTTTTGAAGACAAAAATATGCACTGAAATTTTAAAGTTTACTTTGTTCTCGCTCTCACCCAGGAGGCGAGGCAGGTATGTTTATGGACAAGCATGTCCACTCAGAGCAACAGATTAAGTAAGAAGTGCCATAACAAGAGGGAGAAATAAATTATCCCTGTCTTTTATAACATGAGGTACTGATAGGGAAAATATTTTTTCACAGAGCCAATACAATGAGATTTCGATTAGGGACTTTGAACACATGTCAAGTCTGATAAGATAAACACAGGGATCTTTTTAAGTATATGCTTACTGGACATTTTTCTACCCCCTTCACACAGAGTGTGTGAAAGTACAAATGCAAGCATTTTAACAAAGCTTCACTTAAATTAAGTAGGAAAAGAGGAATGGGATCAGGAAATAAAAGAATATTTTTAGAATGAAGTTATTATGAATTAAATTAATATAAAACTTTGGGAATTAATCTGGATTTAAATTGAAGTTTATATATATATATATATAGAGAGAGAGAGAGAGAGAGAGAGTTACACTCTAAAGATTATGATATGCTATTTAACTTTTACAAATATTAAAAAAGATATAAGCTCACTGGTCTAGCTTCCTATTCAGCAAATGATATTATGGGTTCTGCTGTTGTATGAACCACTAGCTAAACTAAAAAAACTGTATGATAAAGGAAGAAACTGGATTTAATTACAAATGAATGTCCTTTTTCAAATCAATACAACTGCTGTTTCAGGACATAACTGTGATTATATGAAAAGGGCAATATTTGAGTTGGCATTTCATTATCCAAACTACCATGACATTTTATCAGATTTAGTATGCAACAAATCAACATACAGGTGCAAAATTATGGGGGAATCCACATATGCTGTACTTGGGAAAACTAAATATGGCAACCCAAACAAAAATTACCGAATATTAAAGTCTGACTTAAAAGGTATCCAATCACCATTCCCTCTCTTCTCACAAAATTAGCAATTAAATGTGCAGAACAATTCTGAAATATCTAATATCAATACAAAGATTTGTAATTCAATCAAAAACCATTCCAGTTTGAAGTTCAAATACACTAATTAATTGTTTTGAATTGAATTAATTAATATCAGTCAAAATTGAGTACCTTAAAAGCATTTTAATTGAACTACCATTCATGAATAAGAAATTTAAAAATTATAAATATTTTAAAATTTTAGTTTGTGTTTTTTCGGAAGCAATAAGATTTTGAATTTCAAAAGGCATTTTTGCAATAATATTTTAATAAAACTCTGAATTGAACAACACCAGATACATATATAAAAGTAACATAGCCTAGAGAAAAGCATATCACTAAACTGTAACATATTTTGGAATAAGATCTATAAGGGGATAGATATTTTAAACAGATAAAGTAACTAGCTAATTAACCAAAAGTCACCAAAGATTTTAGGGTTTTTTTTTTTTTTTTTGCAATATTTTTTAGGTAATCCAATTTTTATGCTTTCCTTTTAATTATTAAAAAAGCATTGTAATTAAATTTATAAAAAAAACTAAAAATTGTATAAATTTTAAAGCATTATTTTTAGATTTCTTCCTATGACATTTTTCATCAGACACATCTTATAACCTGAATTAGTCACAAAATAATGTCAATAGGTCCTGTAATCAAAGCTGTTCCTTAAATTCTGTTAATAAAATAATTCACAATATATCTTGCAGTAATTTCTTTTTCCATCACAAATTACTAAAGCTAATTCTTTTGAAGGTAACCTGTAATTATATAATTCATCACAGTTAAATGAATTTTTTGTTACTTAAAAATTGCATAGTTACATTTAGTTTAAAAAAGAAACAGAATGGTAAAGCAAGGTCAGCTTCAATTGTTTTAAAAGAATGCATAGGACTTGAGTTGTTCTGAAGTAAAACCAAACAGTTTAATTCCTTTTGGATTGGCCATCTACAAATTCATCAAAAATACTAGAAACAGTGATAGAATGGATTCTTAAAACAGATAAAGGGTGAAAAGGAATAGGCATTTATGAGTTTAAAAGGTGCAAATACAAATAAATGTATGAATTCATGTATATAACCAGTAAGTAAAAAAAGTTTCTCAATGGCTGCTATGATTGTTAATAAAAGTTTAACTTCTGACACAAAACATTTTGTTATAAAAATAAAAATTCCAAAATTGGTATACCACAATTTAATTAATTATTTATGAATAATATAAAAAAACTATGGAAAAAAATTAAATATACAAATTGAAAGAATCAAAATAAGCAAAAAAAAAAAAAAGGAACAAATTTTCTGTACTGTATTTATATGGCCCATGAAATATCTTTTTCATAGTGACAAACTTGCATTTAATGATTGGTAGACCTTCCTCTGGCTGTATTTGCATAGTATGTTAAATATGTCCTGTCGAAACTGCTACGTTCAGTGGTGGCAGGGTGGTTGACTGTATACAAAAAATATCTTTTTCATGCTGATCGACTTGCATTTAATGATTGGTAAGCCTTCCTTTAATCTTTATCACTTCTCTCAAATACAATATAAGTTTAGAGAAATATTGCTCCAAATTTCTTAAATGACCCTCTTGAGTTCAATCTTATTGTTTGTGTCGTATTTTTTCATTCACGACTGATTTCTTCCCATAAATGTTCTATAGGGATTAAATAAGGAGACTGGAAAGGACCATGAAGCTGTTGTTTAACATGGTAGACATGACTCATGACATATATTGGAGGTGTGCTTAGGATTGTTGTTCTGATTAAAAGTAAAGTCAGTTCCAAGGGACAGTTTTTCTGTGTTGGTTTAAAGCATCTTTTTTTAGAAATATCTTTAGGCACATCTATGTAAAAAACATCTTTTTTTACATAGATGTGCCTATCCATATTCCCTTCTATGAAACATAAACTTCTGACACCCGAAGACCTCGTATCCCCCAAAACTGCCATCGTTGTGTATCACACTTCCATATAAATTAACATATGCTGATTTGATTTTTTTTCTAGACTACAACTCAACCATATAATCCATGGATAATAAATTTCGATGTGACACTAAAACAGACTTGTTCCCCAAAAGATAGAGGTTTGCTAATATACTTCTTTGCAAACTCAAAATGCTTTTTCTGCAGACTTATAACAGGGCTCTTGAGGGCTGCACATCAATTATAACCTTCTCTTTAATGATATTCCTTACCTTTTCAAGTGCAGCTTTAATTCTGTAAACAACCATTAAATTATGGCAAGTTAAGATGCACCAATATGCAGAAATATCTTCGCACTTTACATACATTATTTCTTTAATGCAAATGATTCAACTTCAGAGATCTTCCGAATCGATCTTAATTTTAGCAGCTCCCTGTACGTTTCAAAAATGTACTGCACTGTAGATTTTGGTTTGCAAATAATTTCACTAAATTTTTTTGATAGGCAATCCATTTTTTAACAACCAATCTAACAAATTGTTCTTCACTCTAACAAACCTTTAAACTTCAAATATTTATTTCTGGTCGGTTGTAAAACATGCCAAAAAAGAATTTGTATATTGTGCATGGAAATTTTTTTTGCATGACACTTCATCGTTTATCTTAAAAATTGCCAGAAAATTTGCTGCAGCTTGTAAAAAATAAAAATAAAAGAAATTGAAATTTACCATGAAACTCCCTTTTAAATACTTGTATTAATCATATATAAGTAGTTCATAAAGATAAAAAGTAAAGAATATAAATCACGCTTGTTTATTTTTATTCAAACCTACTATACAGAAACAATTTTTTATCTACTGTAATTCAGGGCTTCAGTCATGAATTGTTTATACTAAATCATATTAAACTCATATATAATTTTACATTTACTTTGATTTATAATAAAAATTCACTGATTCAATTTTCATGAAAAAGTAATCAGCTTTAAATTAAATAAAAATGCTTATTTTTAACCATGGCTATATCTGGAAAATATTACACACACACAAAAAAAAAAGTGAAATAATGTATAACAGATTAGAAAATCGCCTTTCAGCATAAAGATAATACACATCTGCTATTTACAAAAAAAAAGCACTTATTGAATCATCAAAAATTATTTGATTATTCCTTTCGAAAATCCGTGATCAAATATTTGACGTTTTACAGAAGAAACCATATAAATGCGTCAACGAGAATGAAAAAATGTATTTGAAAAGAATTACAATATATAACGAGTAGTCATTATATTTATTAAAACATATGTTTAAAAATAAATAAACTAAGGTTAAAAAAGCTCATACCGGCTATGAAACGTGAGAAAAAAATGAGAACTCAAACGACAAAGAATGGCTATGAATTGTAAACAAACTCAATATTCAACCTTATAAAAAACTCACTGTAACTTCAATCCATTTCCATATTTATCCACATGGCGCAGAAGCATAAATCTATGTCCGGTTTGAGGTTATAAGTTACATCTGCATCTCTTGTACCGTCTTCGAATCTTAATTAAGCTAACTACATGCGGCATCACTTTATTGACGTCATATATAAAAATAGCTTTTTGATAAAATTCAGAAAAAGCAGCTGAGATTTTATGTTTTATGAAGCTGACTGCTGAATAAAAAATTTATTATCTTAATTAGAATCAGTTCAATGTGATTTCACGTAAAAAGAAAAATGATAATAATGTGCTTAGATAAGAATTTTTCAGAGAGAAATTTGACCGAAATTTATTGAATAAGTTTCCTATTATCGTTCTAAAATTGGAGTGGGGCATTATTTACTGCTATCAGAGCTTTCCTTCAGTTAAAGTTGTTTTCCTTTATTGGAAGTATATACTTACACCTAAGAACTGTTCTGAACGGAATTACATTACAGGATATGGATTAGACTCAACTGACAGAATAAATTAAAATATCTCTAAAGAAAGCAAAACTTCACTTGTTTATGAATTGCAAGTAATCGAGGGAAAATATTTCCTGCTATTAAATACTCCCATAAAATATTCTACAATATTGTTACATTTTCCCATTATTGTATAGTCTGCATATGTATGCTATATCCAGTTTACCTTTGGATATTCTAATGAATCTTGTGTATTCTAATGCTTAATTACTATACTTTTGTGTGCTACAAGAGGTATGTATTAATACAAAAGAATTTTTACAATTACAGATGATTATACAAAAAATAATCATTTTTTCTTTTTAAAATTTTTTCCAAGAGTATCAAAAGTTTTACATTCTTTTCCCTATTACTAATAGAATTTTGGCGTATGTGTTGGCGGAATTGTGCCAATACGTAGGTTGAATTTTGCCAAGGATCGAACCTGCAATGTTCGGGTTTGAAGTCCAGTAACTTATACACTATACAAAAATCGCCACCAATGTTTAGTGGTAGTTACTGGCTTATTAAGATGTCACCATAAGAATCTTCAGATATATATCCCTTAATTTCTTCCATAAAAAATAGATTTTAATACCGCTAAAAGGAGAAAAAACGTAATTTAGTAAAAAACGTGGGATTTTGCATTAAATCCAATAATTTAACCTTATAATTACTTCTCAGTTCGACAGAAAATACTTCTATTTCTTATAAAAATAAAATTGCTTCATTGTCATTGACACGAATTTCATTTATTCACGAGCCGTCTTTGAATATCAATTGGTTCGCCAAAATTTATCGATGTAAAAATTTTCAGTTCAATATTTTTTAAATTTATTCTTGCTAGTCTCTTAGATGGAAAATATTTTTTCAAATTCAGAATTTAATCATGAATTAGTTTAAGATTTACATCCCTTCGATAATCGTATAATGAATGATTTTCTGTCGTCAGCTAAAATTTGAACTGTAACTTTAAAAAATAGATTTGTTCATGTAAAACAATTGTCTGCAAAAACGATTTTTTTAACCCTAAAATGTAACGAAATAAATTAGAATATTTTAGCTCTGAAATGTAATGTTTGCTATCCGATATTTTTCCTAATTTGTCTATTAAAGTAGAGAATTATTCAATAAATAGTTTTAATCTAATAAAAAATTTAATGCGCCACAATAAGAAAGTAGTATTTAAATGAATACAAGTAATGAATATATTTTTCTGCACGTAATAAGATTACTGTAAAGATTATAAACATTTTTAAAAAAATTATGCAGCTTGAATAATCATCATTGATAATTTGTAAAATGATAATTGTAAGTATAATTAAATAAAAAGGATAATAAAAGTCAATTTTAAGTAGAAAATTACTCATAATAGCTCATCATATCTTCACCATGAACAAAGAGTAAAATATTTATAGTAACAATGAAAAGGATTTAAGTTTCTTCGTAATGAATAAAAGCAATACTGAAATGCATTGTTATAAAATGTGTTTAGAAATTTATTTAAAACAATTTAAATATTGTAAAGCGATTTTTTTTTGGTATAAATGAAAATATAATTTGAATATTTAAGTCGCATAAAAAATAATTTTTGTGCTAATTATAATTGTTGGTATTATGGCAAAAAAAATTAATATTTCCCATAATTTATAATGAATATTTTAAAATATCTCTGTGATGCTTATTTCGAAATTCAGTAGTTCTAATCCAACACTATGTGACACAAGCATTTATCTATATTTCAAGTAAAAATCAGTAAAGCTTGATTTAAGATTATTTATTGAGAAGGGACATTCAAACAAAGATTATCTTACGGTGGTAAAGTTCATAAGCTAGATAACAACTTCCAGACACGTGTGTACCCTTTTGTCTAGTGGTAATGTTGCACGGCTATGGACACAATGATCCCGAGTTCGAACCTCAAAAATGCTCATTGGTGACCCTGGCTCTGAACTAACAAAACATAATCATCGTAGCATCCGCTACCGGTAGTAAACGTATTCATAAAGGCCTTATATCGTCCGCACTTTTCGTTTGCAATTTTCCGTTTCTACCCTCATGAACCGGTCAAGCAAGTTTTTCGCTATCGTCAACTTTTTCTAACCAGCTTGAAAATGCCAACGATAATGAAGGATATATTGTATACAAACGAAATTCCACCAATCATGTGAAACTTTAAAGTGATGTTACTTTCATTTTCGTTTGCTGACGGAAACTGCGGACGATATTTCTCCGTGTGATAAGAACTTAACGCTTGGCGTGATAAAATCGTTCATCGTCCGTCAAAAACACTAGGAGCGGTAACATCTTTCGTCTCACCTCAAACTCACTGAGAGGGGAGTAATGCGGTGGTAAATTTCATAAGGCATATAACAACTTCCGGACACTAGTATAAACTTTTGTCTAATGATAATGTTACGAGGCTACCAACACAATGATCCCGAATTCGAACCTCAAGAATGCGCAATATATATATATAATTCAACAGAAGCTTTGCAAAATTGCTGAATCTTACGCTTCCAGTCTCGGAGAGAAGGGACAAAAATAAAAATGCAGCTGACTTAACAAATTTCGGCAAAAAAAAACCTGACCAAACATTAAATTGTGGCCAGTTGTCTCGGTGAGAGCATTTAATGTCAAGTCGACTTCGCATCGGACACGCCCGATTCATTCATAAACGCCTTTTGTTTAGCGAACAGTGTGCAATTTATTCAACGTGTCAGGTCTATTTTTTCTGTCATTCATATTTTAATAGAATGTCTGATATTTAAAACACCACGGCTTGCATAATTTCAGATCGTCAATTTTGAACATTCACGACATGGTAGGAGAACATCATTACCTGATCATTAAAAAAATTTTTTAAGAAATTGTTTGCATCGAATATGATTTAACTCTTTTCCATTGAGTACTTTTAATTTTACTACTTTGTTAGCTGATTTTTATAATGTAGCGAATTCTTTACATTTTGTATTCAATTTAAACATTTGTAGAACAGTAAAAGCGCCTTATTCACGAATTGAAAAAATGCGACCCGATTCCTATATTCCCGGCTAAAAATTTCTTTATTCGCGGATCTAATAAGTACATACATAATAATAAAATTAATTCCAATAGATATCGAACCCAATATCCTTTGTAAATGCCGTCAAATGGACTAATAAAAAAGTAAAATAGATCTTATAACAACTTTGCCTAAAGTATGTTGTTAAATGATATCGCCGAAGACTTTGACATAAGCCGCCTTCGCCGTGATCGGTGTTTTTGAGAATGTAAACAAGCAGAATGAAAGCAACCTTATTACTCAATGAATAAAGTATATTTGTTGAATTAAAGACTAAGAAATAAGGTAGAGCTAACGATTAAGAAATGAAAATTTACTCACCTCATTCCGAAGATTACTTTGAATCTGACGCAGAGGAGGCAGATCTCAAAGACTATTTTAACCAACTATTAAAGACTGGAGCAAATTATACGAATACAGAATGGGCGACTCATTACAATAATCCACCGGAAAAATGAATGAACAGGAAATAATAATAATAATAATGAAAAACTAAAGTCATTTTTTTGCTGCTTCTTCATTGGCTCTACTCGAATCTGGCCGGATGATTCAACTATTTTTTAAATGTTACTGTTCCATTCTATGGTAAAAACAGCTTTGAGTGTTTTATTGTTTCATCTTTCACATTCCTTATAAAAATTGTGATCGAGTAACAGATCTCTACCGCTCTTTTTCTAATTTATAATGTCAACTAAAAAAATGAGAGACGAGTTTCGACACGAAAAAAATCTGTGTACCGCTTAAAGTGAAAATAGAAATGCTTGATCGTTTACGCCTTGGAGAGTCATTTGCATCCAAATCACGCTCATTCAATGTCAACGAATCAACTGTACGATCGATAAAAAAAATACGAAGATAAAATAAGGCCGTCTGTAGCTTTAACTTCACTGTCAGCAAAAATTGTTCGTGATCGAGCAATAGAAAGAAATGGAAGTGGCGTTGTCATTATGGATCGAAGACCGCAAACAAAAAAGGGTGCCCTTGAGTGGTTTAAAGGTCCGGGAGAAGGCAGAGCGCATTTACCCTTATTTTAAAGAACTTGATGGTAGTTGTAGTGGTGAATGTACAGATGGAGGATTTCAAGCATCGGAAGGTTGGTTCAATAAAATTAAGGCGAGACAATCATTGCTTAACATTAAAATCGTTGGAGAAGCAGCATCTGCAGACACTGCTGAAGCAGAACGATATCCAGAAGAATTTGCAAACCTAGTAGCTGATGGAGGATACAATCCCGAGTAAGTATTTAGTGTACACGAAACTGTACTGTTTTGGAAGAGAATGCCAAACGAAACATTCATTTCTAAAAGCGAAAAGTCTGCTTATGGATTTAAGGCAGCAAAGGATAGAGTTACACTGCTGCTATGTTCTAATGCATCTGGAGATTCTGTCATTAGGCCACTGATGCTTTAAAGATCGTATAATCCTCGGGCTTTAAAAAATCAAAACAAGGATAAACTGCCAGTGTTTTGGCGTTCTAATAAGAGAGCGTGGGTTACAAGCGCAATTTTTTGTGACTGGTTCCGGAATTGTTTTGTTTTTGAAGTTGAAACTTATTTAAAAAAAACAGAATTTAGACTTTAAAGCACTTCTAATTTTGGACAATGTACCAGGTCATCCTCGTGAACTTGAAACTATGCATCCAAATATAAAAGTGACATTTTTACCTTCCAACATGACGACTTTTCTTCAACCTACGGACCGAGGAATAATCCAGGCCTTTAAGCTCTATCACATTAGACGAACCTTCAAAATCATATTGGATAATATGGAATGTAATTCTGAGATGAATGTTATCGAATGCTGGAAGAAATTTGACATTGCAAAATGCATCGTAAACATAAAAGAATCATTGGAAGAACTGAAGCCACACACATTGAAGCCATGCTGGAAAAAACTGGCCTGCTCTGACTGCGGAAAATGACTAAGAATCTGTGCAAGTTCAAACCTTGACTGCAAACATAGCCGAAATCGCGAATGGAATAGGACGAGATGGGTTCGAACAGATAGAATCAAATGACATTCAGGAATTGCTTGAATCCTAAGATGAAGATTGGACTGAAACAGACTTGGAGGAAATGTTAAATTCACAGCCCATTGAAGAAGAGGCTTCAACAAGCACTGGAAACGCGACATTTCATTTGAAAAATCTTAGTGAATGGCAATTGAGCTTTGCGTTTTCTTTATGAACATTGATCCGTCCATGGAACGAAGTCTTATTTGTAACAGGTAAATTGCTAATGTGACTACTGCGTATCAGTCTGAATTGAAGGAGTTTTTAAAAACAGCCAAGCAAAAGAAAATTCTTCAAACCATTGCCTAAGCATTAAGATAATTAATCAATATGTTCAAAAACTTCAATTAAATTGAATTTTTTATATATATTTTTTATTTTGTCACTTAGGAACATATCCCCTATAATCCCATATAAATTACTATTCCGTATTCACAGTTTCTGTATTCGCGGCATATTTATGGAACATATACCCCGCGAATAGAGCTTTTAATGTATATTTTTTATCATATATTTAGCGTAATATCATATGTTTGAAATTTATGGCACAAGAACCAGCTTTGGCCAGACTCAAATTCTTCCTTTAATATTTGACAGAATATATTCAGAGGGATAAAAATTTTCATGAGTTTTACCTCATTCTTCTCCGTGTTGTGTGTGTAATCATTGCTCCTACTTTTACATAATGCCTGCATCCCCCCCCCCCCAAAGAAAAATAAAACTGCTATCATTCAGGCTACACTGACCTGAAAGTTAGCAAAGCTTGGCAAAAGAATTTACTGTCAAGGAAGCAAAATGAGAGCAGTATCCATAAAAACCATATTTATTGAAATAAAAGCTCAGTAGCCCGTTCTTGGAGCAAAAAATAATAGGTTGAATTTTAAATAAAAATAATTTCACCAAACTTTGTAAAGTAACCTTTAAAACAGATTCGAACCCCAATGTTTCAATATAAAAACCTGGCAAATCATCTTAAATTGGTTGTACACCATAGTCCACTCTTCACTGCTGTCTTAGAGATTTTTAACTTACACGTATTTATACGATTTGAGTTCACCAAATTTGCATAGTAAACACTGCCGAAAACAACTTAACTTTGAAAGGTCGGGTTCTTTCTAATTCTGTTTATGGGTTGTTTCTTTAGGTTATGGGTTGGAAGTGGAAAAACGAACCCAAGGACAGAAAAGGGTAAGATCCAAGTATCTTATGTATGGATCTGACAAATGTCTAACAAAAACCGACCGTCTCTTCATTGCTTTTGATCTAAAAATTATCCACACAATTATAATAATATTGATAACAACTACAATAATTACCTAGTAGAGCAGATCCTAACATGGTGTATGATTTAAAAGTCAATTGCTTTTTACCATACTTAAAATGCTGAAAGAAAAAAAATTAAAAAAAAATATCAATTGTTACTTTTGTCGTCGTTTCTGGATGACTGTCAAACCAATTTCGATGACGCATAAATTTCGAATCTTTAAAAATACATTAAAATTTTCTACAAATCTCATTACGCATGAGTAATTTTCAAGTATAAAAAAACCTTATATGGCAGAAAGACAATCCTAAATTAATGGAAATTCACCTAATAATCACTTTGAAACGAAAGTCTATTGCATAAATACGAAATTTTAGCTCTGTGCAATATTGTGCTCTCTGTGCAAAATTTAGCTCTGTGTAATATCTTTTGCAATATTGTGATACACAAACACAAAAGAAAACAAAATCCCTTCAGATTGCATTAAATCCTATATAGCAGTAGAAATTGGGTTTCATTTTGCATCATATTTCTTATAGAAGAAACAACATTCATCATAAATAACATTCTTAATGTTAGATTAGAGGCAAGCAGTGATTTCTTTTTAATGTTGATGGGGTAAAAAATAGAAAACATCCGAGTAGATAAAAAGAATAAGAATTTTATTTTTTCAAAAATAGCCATAAAAATATAAGTAGTAAACAGTATAATATATATAAATGCATATCAAAGACATTTTCAGATGGGGCGCTTAATCATTAAGTAGTTCAGACATCTTAACTATATATTCCGCTTGAAGTAATAAAGGTTTGTCGATCATGGCACCTTGAAATGTAAAAGCTCCTTTTCCTTGTTTTTGATGTTCTTTAAAAAGTCGAATGAGCTCTTTCGCCCATTCTACTTTTTCTTGAGAAGGAGAAAATTTTTTTTGCACAATAGGTACTTGATTAGGATGAATAACTTGTTTTCCAGTGAATCCCATACGAGCTCCCTCTTCACAACTTTTTATTAAACCAGGTACATCTTTATAATTAATATGTACCATATCTATTGCTTGGACTCGAAAAGATTTAGCTACAAGAATAAATAATTGTCTTGCAGTTAAAAGTTCAATTGCTTCCTCAGTCCGTGTGGCACCGATATCTGCACAAAAGTCATCGGATCCAAAGACGAGGCCTTCGAAACGAAACAGTCCATCTTTAGAGATGTCAACAGCCTTTTCACAGATCTGACGAAGATCTAACAAACTTTTCGCACTTTCAATAAAAAGTATTAAATTTAATTTTTTCGCAGTAGTTTGCTTTGAATACAATTTCAATTTCTCATTAATCCATATTATCTGATCAGAATTTTCTAATTTAGGAACCATTAAAGTGTCCGGGTATCTTTTGCCACTCAAAACAGACATCAGATCTTCTTCCGCTAAACCACTGTCAATCGAATTAATGCGAACTGCAAATTCAGTTTTTTTAAAATCAAACGTTCCTGCAATTTCTTGAATAATATTTCGTGCATCAACCTTTTTGTTAGCAGCAACGCCATCTTCACAATCGAGAACAGCGCAGTCTACATCTAAATTACTTAGTTTATCTATCTTCCTTCGATCATGACCAGGGACATACAAAATTGCCCTTCTAGGTCTGATAGCATCTATGTTATTGTTAACTGAATTGGTAGCACGAGGGAAAGCTGAATTATACAAAGACCTACCTTTAGAATATGATATCAGCTGATTGAAGCAGACACGGTAAAATCGATACATTTCAATCTTTTTACATCAATTAGAACACTCCTATAGTCTTTAAAAATTCTCTTCTTGAAAACATAAAACACTGATCTCTATCCACAAAGTAATATGGCGTTTATACAGCCCTGCCGTCTGCTCATGCGCTTGCTTCGGTACCTCCTTTTGCTACGGGGTTCCACTAATGCGCGCAGGAGAACCGCACCCTCTGTGTATGGTTTTGGAATGTGTGTAATCGGGAGTTAAACAAAATTTTTTCCAGCAAAATATTCAGTTTATTTTCGACCGGTGAATGCACAGATAAATTTTTTATAAGTTTTTACTGTGGAGTTAGTCGGAATTAAACTAGGTGTATGCAATTGTTGTAACAAGAACATCTATATGTTACACAAATCGGTTCAATAGCAGAGCCGTCAGGGACAGACAACATACAATCTCTGACGGATCAGCCGGTGTTATCTTTTACATCTAAGAAAACTAAGTTTCTCCCGTTTTCTTGCAACAGGTATGAATTATTTAAACAATGTAATTAGGCATTAAATCTATTACAATTAAATAATATATAAATATTTTTCACTTTGACAGTTTTGAAATTGAAGATTTAAGGCTTAGTTGTATGGCTGTAGATCGATACACTGCGAAAGTAATTGTTATAATGGTGGCTGAATTTTCTTATAAACTGGTACTTGTGACATGAATTATAATTTATGCTAACCGTTTTTGTTCCTAGTGAAAACTTTCCTGAAATTTTATATTTTTCTTCATTTGACAAGTAGGCTTATGTATGATTATTAATGTCATAAGTTAATACTTCTTACTATATTGTTCATGTTACAAAGCGAGCTGTTGTTATTACTAAATGTTGGAAAAAGGTGAAAAAAGGTTCACTTTATAGATAATTTGTGTTGTATGTACAATAAGTTGTTGTAAGTTTCATTTTATCTCCGCAGTAGTTATTTCATAGATTTTCTTATTGTAATATATATTCTTATTATATGAAGGTTTTCTGTATAATATATGAAAGAATTTTACACATTTTTGTAAATTGTTAATTTTTATTCATTGATTTATTAATATGTATTGCAGTATTATTGATCAGATATTTGATTAAATGGTTCAAAAAAAAAACAAATTATTATGTTCATTAGATATCATTACTTGTTGTATTTATTAGGAATGCAGAATTGATTTTTACGGTAATATTGTAATAATGTTTTATAATCATTACTTAGATTATGCCTATTATAAGCAATATGTTATTGTTATTATTTTATCTTTGCAAAGAATTTTGGACAAATAGCAATAGAAGCCAATTTTATTTTTTATTAATAGGTAATTTTTTTCTCAGTGCTTTAGCTTTTTTAGAATAAAATTAGGTTTTTTCTCAAATATAAATTTTTTTCTTAAAAAGTATACAAAAAAAGTTGAATTTTGCAGTTTCGTATTTAACTTCAATTATCTTTTGTATAATAATTGAATATAGCACATTTAACACTAAATACTGTAGTTATATCTACAGTATTTAGTGTAGTCTGCACTATATTCACAATTATACCTTTAATGGATCTAAATTGTTATAAGTTCGCTTTATTTTGTATAATGCTGTCGTTTCATTTTTAAAATTAAGAAATTAACTCATCTGGAATTATTTGACTAAGAGATGCATTTTTATCACTTGCAAAATTTGCAAAAGTTACCCTAATTTTTCTCCAAAAAAGCGAGAACAGCAATATGCTTTTTCGGAATATAAATTCTCTTTGTATTTATGTACTAATAATTTGATCAGTTAAACATAACACTTGTTAATAGTTAGTCATTTTATCACTATAATTATAATATAATTATGATAAAAATTGCATAGAAAATAAATTGGTAAATTTAAATCTGTTGTGAAGGTTTTTAAGTGAATTGTAAATTTTCGTTGATATCTAGAACCTGATTTTATGTTCCTTTATTAATCATTATTAATTCAAATGTAAATACAATTTCTCAACAAGTAAATAAACTCAAAAAGTTTTAGAAATCCAAAATTTATTTCTAAAAGTAACATTTATAATGAACATTACAAATGTTGAGCTTATCAAGTATTCAGTTATTGCATTTCCTGGTACCATTAAAAAAAGCTTAATTATATTTTCCTTAAAAAAACATTGAGAATATATGATATTAAAGAAGCTTTGTAAATGTATTCAAGAATCCTGTATATAATTTATTAATCATGATTTTTAATAATCATTTTGGTAGTGTCAAAATGATCAGTAGATGGTAGAAACAAATTATGTGGCAATATTTCTATACTAATGTATTAAAATAAGCTTGCTTGGCTTTTATTTTTTGATGGTTAATTGTTTTGATAGTCATATTTGTCATTTATTTTAATGACTAAAAATATAAACTTAGTTAGTGATATTGAGAAAGTGTAAAACATTTTGTTATTGAAAAAAATCCGTATTTTGTATTTCTTTAAATATTCTCAAATTACTAAAAATAAATGCAACCTAATAAAAAATATCTGTGTAGTTTTTGATGAGATTTAATTAAAAAAATTCTTCCAAAGGTAAAATGATAAAATAAATGTTATAATAAGTTACTTAGATGACTAAGATAATTTATTTAATTTACAAAAGTTAAACTGAAAGGAGATATGAATGACATATTTCCTTTGTTCAAAATATCACCTTTCAAATTATTTTAATTTTAAAATCTTACCAAATCTTTGAATTAGGAGCAATTGTTGTATTAAGGCCATAAATTTGCAAAATAATTATTAAAAATGCTAGTGAATTTCTATAAATAAATTATAATTAATAAAATATATTTTTGAAATTTTATTTATGAATAAGTAAATAATGTAAATATATAAAAATTTATGTCAAATTATTTTAAATTTCATTTTTTAAATGTTTATATTTTTCTTTTCTTTTTTTTAAACAGTAGCACCTGAATTTCCAAAATGAATGAATTAGATAGTCTTCGTCAAGAGGCTGAAACCCTCAAAAACACAATAAGGGTAAGGTTATAAAACTATTGAATTTTAATATTATCACAATGCTTCTTTGTTTAATTATGATTTTACATTTTATTGATTTTTTTTATATATATGTCATTGCAAATAACGAGAGGAAGAAAATGTGAATCGTTTTTTGTAACTGGCTTACTTTTCTAATATAACATCTTCGAAGTGATAAATTAGATACTATCGGGAAGAATGAAACTGGTGGTTTGTTGAAATAAAATCTTAATAATTTGGATAAATCTAGTGAACATACTAACTAGTTTCTTATAAAGATGCATATTTATCAGCTATCTTCAAGCTAGACAATTTGATATAGAGCTACCAAAATTACCACTTATGTACTTTTAAGAATGGGAAGGAGCTCCTTAAAATATTTTTTTAAATTAAATTTTAATTAAAAGTCCAGTAGAACTATGTCATATTTTACTCACAATTTCTGAAACTGTTATCGCTTAAAAATGATTTAACATCTGAAAATTATGGGGGAGGGGGTTTATATATCTATTTATATATATAATCTTTTCAATGATACCTATTATTATCCAAATAAGTTTTTAAACAATTCAACATAAAATGTAATGTTCTCAACCATATTATGTGCATATCAGGAAAAAGGAACTATTATAAACATGTTGCCACTGCATCCGAAAAGTGAAAATTAAAGAATTCTTACTGTAAACTGAACTTAGAACTTTAAGTAGTATTTTGTAACTTTCTTAAGTATTTATATTATTAATTTATTAATTTTATATTATTTAAAGCAAACACGGTTTATAAATATTGTTGCTCATTCTAATTGGGGCTAGTAGTTTATATCCAAACTATCAGTATTAGATAAATACATCTGATGGAGAAAAATGGTGTAAATGATGTAATATTTTATATAAATTAAATCAATAAATGTTCAATAAATATTAAATTTTTATTTAAGTCCTTGCTTCTATAAGTTATATTCAATGAAACATTCTCACAAGATTAACATTTCGAATATAAAAAATTACTCTTTTACAGTGGATACTGAAAAACCTGAAAATTCAAGTTGAAAAAATTTACAATTTTAGATTTCTTGAATGCTCTAATTAGTCCTGTAATGTTCATAAAACTGTCCATAATGTCAAAGTTTAAAATAATATCCAAAGTATTGTTACTCAATCTGACTTAATTGTAGAAGTTTGAAATGTTTTATTATTTAAAACATAACAGTTCCAGGAATGTTTTAATGAATATGATAATTAACAAAATCAAAGGATCGCATAAAAATTTAATTTCTTTAGAAGTGAATTTATTGATTGAAACCGAATATTATTAGTCATTTCTATCATTTTGAAATTTAATCTGAAAGATACATTTTATGATGAATCAAATAAATTTTTATTAAATAATTCTTTGAGAATAACAAATTATGCATAAAAAATCATCATAGGACATCATTGTTAATTTTTTTTTGTACTCATAGTTCAAAAATATATTTGATTTCTATATAGAAAGTATTTGTATTAGTTGAAAATTAGGAAAATACATAGTAGAAGAAAAAAAAAAAGAATGGTAATAAAATTTTAAAACACTATAATATATAATTATCAAAATTTGAAGCTCATAAATATTTTGATGAAGCCAAATAAAACCGAATTGAAAAATTCATAATATAGAAACGGTTAAAAAATTGAAAATTTTAGTAACAATTAATTTTAGTGAATCAGTTGGTTATCAAAGGAGGTTAATATGAAATTTTAATCTTCGGTTCAATATCTTTTTTTAAAAAAAATTGTTTGCTGTTTTTTTTAGTAAGTTATGATCAGAGAAAATTGTACTCCAACATGATTCAAAATTGAATATGTTGTTGTTTTTAATGGCACTTACCATTGATAAGCCTGCTGACTAAAGAGTTATCGATTTAATCTGAATTGTTCGTCTCTTGTTTATTTTCATTAGCTCCATCTAGGACTAAGAAAACGACTTATCTACTTGCACATTACAACCCTTTTTTATGGGCGGACTTCATTCACAGATTGTAATTTAGGTCTGGAGCAGCGAACAATAATTCCTCAATCAGTCCCCCCCCCAATGGTATTACTCTCAACATGGAGGACTTCATGACAATTACAGATTTATAAGCACGCATATACCACATACTCCACCATATACGCAGAGATTCTTCAACTGGCGAGGGTCAAACTCACTACATAATGCCCAATGCCATACCAACTAGGCTATTACTGCCTTAAATGAAACATTTTGCATTTTACTTTATATTAAAGAAAAGTGATCTCATTCTTATAAAATGAAATCCCTGTTGGGTTTTTTAATATTTTTAAGACTATTTAAAAAATTGTTTTTCTAATACTTTTTTATAAAAAATTTGTTATAAAATATTTGTAAAAGCATGGGTTTGAGGAGGAGGGTTCTTTTAAGAATGTAATTTTACTCTATAGAAAAGCTATTTTTGGTAATGTAGTGTCAAAATTCGATCCCATTCATCTTAGTCATTTCAATTATTTTAATCGCGATTATTCATATAGCATATAAAATACTGGATTGTAACTAAGTTCTTAATTCTAAATCATTAAAATCAAAAAACATTTAAAATTTGTCTTAAAATTCCAAGAAATTTATTTCATCTAAGGAACTAGCTTATTTTAATTCCTTAAAGTTTAAAAAGTTATGAATTCAATTGCGCATCTGACAGTCATTGAAAAAATTTGTTCATTTCCCCTTCCCTCAAATTATATTGAGTAACTTAGAATATTTTTTAAATTTTGGGCTTATATAAGGTCATGCCTTTTATTTTGTTTTTTTATCATTATGTGAATAGATTTTAAAGTAAATAGTTGTTGTTTAGTTGTGCACCAAAAATAAGTAATAAAACATACCCATTTAAAGTAATAAAGCAAAACAAAAGGTATCTTAATTTATTCTTTTATTTATTTGATCATGAAATTAGAAGAAAAGGTTTTGTATTGAACATTAACAGATATGAATTGTTTTTGATTTACACTTGCAATGCTACTGACGATAAAAACTCCATAACAAGACAAATATCATTTCTTCCTGCTATTGACATTTTTAAAATAAAATAATAAAATTAAATAACAAATAAATAAGATAAAATAAATGCAAAAGTTATAAGTATTCTTAAGATATGCATTTGAAAATTCAGCCCGTCTAAACTGACATGAGACAAATTTGAGCCCACTGAAACCTGTAATTGAAATTATCTGATAATTGATTTATGTCAATCTCTGATATTTCTGCTTGAAAGTGGTAAGATAAAATATATACTTAAAAAATCCAAGCAAATCTTTTTTCATTTTATTTTCAGTAGAAACCAAATGAAGTCAGTTGAGCTAAGTGAATTTTAAAATGAAAAAAGGCAACCTTTAATATCTATAATTCTTAAATTATCATATAAATAAAAAGTGGTAGTTTGAACTAAAGAATTGATTCTTTGGTTTTGCTGCTACATTTAAGTATGGATATTTAAAAAAAAATATTGCACACATATCTTAAAACTTAAAATTGGATAATTGTTCCAACATAAATAAATTATAAATAATCATTGAGCATATTTTCACTATTCATTTTTAAGGTAAGACATAATAAATTCTACATTAATGCCAAAAATGCAAATTTTATGAGATTTGAAATATAATTTTTGAATTTTAAAAATTTAATTTCAGGATGCCAGGAAAGCTGCTTGTGACACTACTTTGGTCCAAGCAACAGCTAACATGGAACCAGTTGGTAGGATTCAAATGCGTACACGGCGCACACTTAGAGGTCACTTGGCAAAAATCTATGCCATGCATTGGGGATCAGATTCTCGGTAAGTATTATATTTTGTATAACTATTTATTATGCTTCTTATTGAATAAGATGATGCATGATTCTTTACTATTTTGTTTTAGTTATCTTGTGTCAGCTTCTCAGGATGGTAAGCTGATAGTCTGGGATGCTTATACTACAAATAAGGTTTGTATACATTCTTTTGAAACTAAAAATTTGCCGGAATCGTGAAACATATCTAACTTAAAGTAGTACATTTTGTAAATTTGAAGTACTTTTAATAAGCTATATCTTTTCAGATTTTTATTCCCTCTTTTTTTAGATGCAGTTGTATATTGCTAAATAAAAAGGGGGGGGGATTAGAAAAAAAATGCCTAATTTTGTTAAAAAAATATTTAAATGAAAAAATTTTTTCAATAATACATACTAATATTCCTGTCAGTTTGAAACTCTGATATCTATATATATTCTAAATACTTTATACTTAATTATTTTTTACTAAATTTATACTTTATTCTAAATATGATTTATTTTAAACATATTAAAACAGATATTTATACTTCAGAGAATATCATTATATGTTTAAACTAGTAGGAAAGATATAATGAGAGATTAGATCATAGAAATATTAATTTTTCAGTACAGATCAGTTTCTGTACTAGCACATAAAACAAACATTTTTTCTTTTACATAATTCAGTTTTTAAAAATTTTATCTGTTTCATTTATATCTTGTTTTTGAAATAAACTTTGATTTAGATTATATATCACAATTTACATAGTATCTTACAGAGAACCAATCTATTTGATAAAGACTGAACTGTTGCAACTTTTATCTCTTTTAAGATTCTATCTAATTTGGCCTACGAATAATTTCTTGTTTTTTCCCCATCTTTCAGTATTTTCATGATGAATTAAATTGTTAGGGTGTTAGAAATGTGTGGATGTTCTGAATGATCCTTTCTTTCATTTACTTCATTAGTGTTATTATAATTTTATTATGTATTCATCTAAATTTTTTAAATCTGAATGCTAATATATTTGCATTTGTATTATGATATAACAAATTTATATTTAATTTGTTTAGGTACATGCTATTCCTCTGCGTTCAAGCTGGGTCATGACTTGTGCCTATGCTCCTTCAGGTAGTTATGTTGCATGTGGAGGTCTTGATAATATATGCTCCATATATAGTCTCAAGACCCGCGAAGGAAATGTGCGCGTGAGTCGAGAACTTCCAGGTCATACAGGCTATTTATCTTGTTGTCGATTTTTAGATGATAACCAAATTGTTACAAGCTCTGGAGATATGACATGGTAAGACTAATTTTTTTAAAAAAAGTCTGTTTTATTATCATTTAGTATTATTAAGGGGCTTGGATAAGTTAGGCGTTCTTAGATTTTTTATAAAATTTTATTGGTCAGGTAAAAGCTTAATTCATATGTATTTTTTTCTTCATTATTTAAGATCAAATTTAAAGTGTAGTTTTAATATATCATACAAAAGGATACAAAGGATGATGGAATATGAATGAATTTAATTAAATATTTAAATCACAGGATACTTTGTAGTGAATTTTGAACACAAATTTTTAAATATTTATTTTTTTAATAAAAATTATAAAACTAGGTTTCAATTCTTTGATGCTTTAGTAAATATAAAAGTTCTTTTAACCGTAGCTGATATTTTACTTTAGTGCAAGTAATAAAATAAAATTAACAATTAAGAGATTTTTACACTTACAATGTTAACCTACTTGTTTTCAAGATATTTGGTATGCTTTAAGTTAAAATGAGGGGAAAAAACAATTTTAAATTTTAAAATGCTAACTTGAATATGGAAAACTTTTGTTAATTATTCATTATGATTATTATACATAATTTTTTCGTTATTACTGTTTCTTTTCAGGATTATAGTATTTGAATTTTTCCTCTTAAAGTATTTTCTTTTAAATTTGACAAATAAAGATGTAATTGGATATTAAGGATAGCAAAATTATAATATTATGGAAGTAATTGACACACTTAAAAAATAAACATAATGGAACATGTTAATTATTTTTTATTGTAAAATAAAAATTTTTATTATTTTATGTGTAATTTTTATTTAAAAAAAATTTAAATAGGAAATTTGATATTTAAAGGCTAACTAATAGGGGGAAAATATCCTATAAAATTTTTTCTTACTGTTATTTAGAATTGGTATACATATAATAACTAGGCATTTTTTCACAAGTATTGTTTAGGTGCGGCTCTTCATGCATATTTATTTCTGAACTGTAATTTATCAGAACTTTTCTTCCTTATTTGAATTTCTAAGAAGTTTATTATTTAAAGAAAATTATTGAAAATTGCATATAGAATTAAAAAAAAATTTACACCCATTAAATATTTTGTACTTTTCAGGTTTCTTAATAAACCTTATAATTACTACAATTAAAATTTTTAAAAACTTTATTTGTTTACAATGATCTCTAATAGGCCGTCACAAGGGACTGCGAAAAAAATGACGATAAGTGAAAAGCCACAAAATGGAGCTTAAAAATAAAGTATCAGTACAGTGTGTATATTGTTAATAATATTACTATGTATATCTATTGAAAAATGTAAAGATCAGTTTCTAAATACAAACTTATATTACTTCAATTATTTAAGAACACAATGAAAATGGCAGTGCTTACATACCTAGATTTCGTTTTACTCATTTACTTCTTAAAATATAATTTAAAATTGAGAATCATTTTTGTTTTCATAAATTTTCAAAAAGTATTTTCAAGCTCATCAAAACATGGAAAAGTTTCTTCACTTCCGAAATTGAACTGAAAATAATCAGTTTCTAGTGGTTCAAATGCTCTATACAGCAAATGATACTAAGATTTAAATGTTGAAATCTACTTGTGCAATTTGCAATAAAAGATGCAACTTTCATGTTATTCAAAGTTGGAAGATCTAGTAGGTAAGTGGGACACTGAATAACAGAATGTTCCATTTTTCTTTTTCCATTTTGCTGTTGAGTTTATGAAGGAAATACAAGAAAATGTGTGATGTTATCTAAGCCATTTTTGTTGCTAGTGTAGTCACAAGGATGCTTCTTCACGTTCTTAAAACAGCAAGGTTTTCTTGATTTCCCAATGAACAATGGTGGGCGTTGTAACACAGTAAGACAGTTAGTCTTTCTTTTTTTTTCGCTGTTGCATAGTTCATCCATGAATGTTAAGGTTCTTTCAGGCATCATTATGTAAAAAAAAGTCAAGTTTCATAACAATTGTAAATGTTTTTAGCTTTGTATCCATTTATTAAAGTAGCGAGGTCCTCTTTCCATTATTCTACAGTTCTCTTTTCATTACTCTATGGCAGGGATGGGCAAACTACGACCCGCCGGAAGGTTCTATCCCGTCTGCGGATAGAATTTTAATTTGCTGGTCAGAGGCAAATTAAAAGAAATAATCATATATTATATATCCATCTCCTTTTCTACTTTGTTTAAATATTATATTTTTTCTTCCTTTTTTTCAAAAAGCTGGTAATCTTTTTACATTCTCTATTTTTGTTCTACAAAACATAAATCGAAGGAAATAGCAAACACAGGCAGTTTTCAATCGGTAAAGTGTTAAAAGCGGAAGTTATTTGTTAGTTATAGCTGTAGATTGGTGCCAACAAGCGTTATCTTTTTCTTGTGGAGCAGACATATGGGAATTCAATATAGGTGAATTAGACCTCACATGTTGCAGATTGCTCCATCCAGCAACTTTTTCTTTTGGCACGATTTCTAATATTATTGATTGCGTGTTGAAAGATTGTGGACATATAGCGTCATTGTGAATAGTGGTGAAATTATTATAAGTATAGCGTAGCTAGTACATGTTTGGGTTATTGGTAAAATATTTCAACCCCAAAATGGCTACTAAAAAACGTAAAGTTGATTCAGAGTGCTACGCTTTTAATGATGAATGGACATGGAAATATTTTTTTCAGTTGTAAAAGATAAACCAGTGTGTCTAATCTGCAATGAAGCTGTAGCTGTCTTCAAAGAATATAACATTTCCCGTCATTTCACATCTAAGCATAAGAATTCCAATTACGAAGCAATGTCCGAATATGAGAAAAAAAACAAACAAAAAAAAAAATGCAGAAAGTTTTTGTAAAAAATTATCAGGCCGGCAAAATTTTTTCAAGAAGGTAAACAGTATTCAAGAAGCAGCTGCACATGCAAGTTACATTGTAGCATACAATATTGCTAAAAATAATAAAGCTCTCAATGATGGGGAGTTCGTTAAACAATGCATGCTCCAAGTTTGTGATGTTTTATGTCCAGACAAGAAAAATAATTTTGAGACTAAGCTTATCTCGAAAAGCGGTGACTTCTAGAATGGAAGCCATCGATAAAAATTTGGCATCACAATTAGAATCAAAGATTGGCCAATTTAAATTTTGTTCCATAGCTGTGGATGAAAGCGCCGATCTCAATAAGTACTATTTATAAGAGGTGTTGATGAGAACTTTGAAATTATTGAGGAACTGGCATGCATGCATTCTTTAAAGGGAACTACAACGGGATATATTTTTCGTGAATTTCAGGAAAGGCTTTTAACTTTGAAAGTGCCTATGACAAATGTATGTAATATTACAACCGATGGAGTACCAAATATGACAGGGAAAAAAAATCTGGATTTCTTTGACACTTTAATCAAAACTATCCCGGAAACAATGTTTTTCTACATTGTGTTATACATGAAGATGCTCTGTGTAAATCTGCATTGAATATGAAATCCGTGCTTGATACAGTCGTGAAGCTTGTAAATACTATTCGATCTCGTGGGCTTACTCACAGGCAATTTCGAGATTTTCTTCAGTCAGTGCAATCTGAACACTCTGATGTACTGTATTACTCGAAAGTAAGGTGGCTTAGTGCAGGATGTGTTTTCGAGCGAGTTTGGCAGCTGAAAAATGACATTATGTCGTTCTTCCATGAGAAACAGTGTTCTGCGAAGTGCAAAATGTTAGAAGATACAAAATGGCTTTCAGACTTTGCATTTTTCACAGATCTTCTTTGTCATATGAATAACTTGAATGTCAAGGTGCAAGGGAAAAATCAATTTATCGACGATATTTGGTCGCATTTCAAAGCTTTTAAACTGAAACTTAATATGTTTGCTGGGCAGATAGGTAAGAACGACTTATCTCATTTCCCGAGATTAAATTCAATGCCCTCAGTAAATGAAGAGAACCTTAAGAATTATGAAGATAGCTTGAAAAAACTGCATTTTGAGTTTGAACGCAGATTTCAAGATTTCAGTGCCATTCAAGCAGAATTGGATATTTTTACCATGCCATTCAACGTAAATTGTGAAGCAGTGAGGTCAGATTTGCAGCTTGATTGAGTTACAATCTAACAATCATCTCAAGCAATTGTTTCTAAATATGCCAAAGTTAGTTTTACAAATCATTATCGAAAGTAAGTTTCCCAAATTTAATATCTTATGCCTAGAAAATCAGTGTTATGTTTGCTTCATCTTATATATGTGAACAAGTGTTTTCAACTATGAACCTTAGAAAGAATTATTTCAGAAGTAGACTGACAGATGAGCATTTAGCCTTGTTCCTTAGAATCAGTACATCTCACTTCGAACCTCAATATTAGGAACTTTTAAAAATGAAATGGCTATTTCATTCATCTCATTAATATATTAAATTGTAATACTTGTATATTGTTTTTAAAATTTTAGAAAAATTCGTCTTGGCCCGCCAAAATTATTTTTTTCGACTTTTGGCCCGCAATCGAAAAAGTTTGCCCATCCCTGCTCTATGGGTAAAGAAGAGCCACTAATCCCTGACATTTGCTTTTCTGCGGGACCGGCAGTAAAAGTAATATGCAGCATGTTTAAGGGTTGTTTTGTTATATTTATTGCACATATGCGAGAGGTGCCTTTTTAAATGCTGTACATAAATGAATAACCGTTATCATTGTTTTCCTGTATCTCTGGCCGGAACTGCATGAAAAAATGTGCATAAGTGAATAATACGCTTAAAAGAGAGTGCATATAAGTGAGACATCACGGTATTTTAACATTAATCTGTATATCTTGGTAATTCTTTGCTAAGTATAACACGATTCCAATCAGTTTTCCAATATTTGAAACATATGAAGTGGTAGATTAGCGTTCTCTTCAGCTCACTGATATGAATGATTTCCTTATTTTCCAGTTTTCTAAATTTTGAAAAATTAGAAATAAATAAAGCACTTCATTTTTATACTAAATTTTAAATAACTTCTTTACTATATATTTTTGTGATTTAGATAAAAAATAAATGCTAGTTGTAATATTTTAATATAGACATTTTTAATAATGATCATAATTGCTTTGATTACAAATCTTAAAGAATTATTGTTCTGTGATACAATGATTGACATAGGCATAAAAATGCTTAGATCAACATTTGTTTGCTAGTTAGAGTCAATCATTTTCTATAAGAAATGCTGCCAATGTTGATGAAATAGATATGATAAAGTGAAAATAGAAGAAGTAAAGTGAAAAAATTTAGATGACTATATACTTATTCCATCTATTATTTTCTTGTTGGATGCATTCTATTACTCAGCAATTATTAAAGATTAATTTTATGCTGGCATGAATGGGGCCAGCATGTGCTTCTTGTGTCTGATGGGAAATTGAAAGTTTGTTTGTGAAACCAAGAGTAGTTGCACAATAATTATTACCAATGAAAACAAAATTGCATTACATTAGTCTTGTGTTAGTTTTTATCTTGTTTTTGGTTTACTTGGGAATTAGGCTTTTTGTTATGGGGATAGCTAAATTTTGGTTGATATTAAAGCAGATTCTTTTGCATGATATTAGTAGGTTTATTTCCTTGTTGTTTTCTGTGTTGCACATTTTTTTCAAAATTAAATTTTAATTTTAACATTTTTATTTTTCCTATGCTTTTTGGAATGTTTAGAATTTTATAAAATTTAATTTTTAATAAGTCGACTAGATAGTGATGAAATTCAGATGTAAATTAATTATTCATTTTTTAAGAATAGTTTATATGAAGGGAATACGCTTTATTTTGTGAACACTATTAATTTTTCATTGCATTTTTACATTTGAAAATTGTAAAAGATTTATTGCTCAGTTGTTGCATTTAGTTTTTTTTTTATACACATTAAATTGAATTTGTTTCATTTTGCTTTTATTAATTCTTTTAATTTAAATAATAAAACAATTGACAAATGCTTTATATAAGATATAAATTTGAGCAATTTATTTGCTTTTAGTGCTCTTTGGGATATTGAAACTGGACAACAGTGTACTTCTTTCACTGGCCACACTGGTGATGTAATGTCGTTATCTTTATCGCCAAATATGCGAACATTTGTCTCTGGAGCCTGTGATGCCTCTGCAAAGGTATTCTATTTAATGTTAGATAAATTATTTGATTCACAATATCAATTACTGTACAGTTCATCCCAATTTTAATATATATATATTTATTAAAAAACATGTTTCATTTTTTAATAGGCGAGTAAACTTTTAATCTTTTTGGTTATACATTTTGATTAAAAATTTTACTTAAATGACTATACTATATTTTTGATGGTTGAATTGATTTTCTTGAACCGTTTGAGGATTTAAATAATTTTTTTTTGTAATGTATGTTGTCATTTCTATACATAAATTTTATGTATTTTTTAAGTACATGAAATTTATATAAGTTAGCACGTATTTTTATTATTTTAATGAATTGCTTTTTGTTTTTCAATTTCAGCTCTGGGATATTCGAGATGGCATGTGCAAACAAACGTTCCCTGGTCATGAGTCGGATATTAATGCTGTTACAGTAAGTATTGAATTCTTAGTATATTGTTAGAGTATCTGTTCCAGATATGATTTTTACAAACATTAAATGAAGATGTAAAAATTTAATCTTCAGTTAAAACTGAGTGTATTAAAAGTCAAATCGGGAAACTATCACTGTTATTTTATCAGGGTGTGTAGTGTCATGAAAAGTGCTTACATTTAAAAATCACATTTATGCGTCTTAAAATGGGGGGGGGGACTTCTTAAATGCTTCATTTTTTCAAAAGTATCAAAGAAGGTGTGATATTTTGTTTCATTTCTAAGACATTTAATACAGTAGTTTAAAAGCATGATTTAAATTAAAAGCTAGTTTTATCAGATGCAACAAGGAATAAAACAACAAAAAGATAATTCAATTAAGAAACCCAGGATGAAATGCATCCAGAGGTTTTTAAAATATACTAAAATAACACTTGATGGACCTTGCTTTTTCTAGTCCCTCATTTTTCTATAGTATTCTTTGCTCTTATTGAAATACTGAAATGACTATCTGGTAGGTGCAATATGTACTGTGTTATACTTGTTAAGATTAAAAAAATATTAAAACTGCAACGTTGAGTGTTTATATGTTAGAGTGTATTTAAATAGTGCCTGGTTAGTATGTTTTAAACCATTTATATTTTAAAGAATGTGTAAATTAGCTGATAAATGGTGGGTGAGTAAGAATGCAGCTGAATTCAGTACATCAAAAAGCTATTTCATACAATAGTGAAACTTATATATATATAAAAAAAAAATGCAGTGAAGTCTCTTTATTTTGGAGCTATTTTTCAATGACCTATTGAAGGGATTTTACTGTGCTGTTTTGAATTGTAATAAATTGTCTTTCGTACATTTTGTTAATCACATGAAATTTTGTATAAGTTTTAACTTAGAAGTCTTAAAGTTTCAATAATCATTAATTCTTTTTTTTTTAAATTAAATTTTCCCATTTATTTGAAAATGTTATTTGTTGTACCAATTTTGTTAAATTTTAATTTTTACTGAGGAAAGGGGGGATGTATGAAGAAAAGGGGATGATAAAAAAAATCAAAACTTTTATTTTATAGGGTTCAGACTCTCTCCCTTTCCATAACTCAACTATAATTTTTTTTTTCTTATTAAAAGATTACTGGATTTTTTTTAATAGTACTAAGAACTATCTTCTCAGAATTTTAATTTGAAGTTTAGCTCAAAAATAAAAGCAACATAAAGCATATTATTGCACAGTTTTATTTATCCTGTTTTAAAGGTTGAAAAATATCTGTTTAAAGATGTCAACTGGTGGTTTTTTTTTTTTTTTTTTTTTTTTTTTTCCAGTTACCTCCAAATACCCAACTTTCTCCCCTCCCCCCTTTTTTAAATTTTATGAAAATGTTTCCATTATTTATTAAAACTGGAACTTGCTAAAACACTTTCATTTCTTTGCAAAATATATGACCATATACTTTTCTGTGTTTTTAAAAAATAAGATTGTTATTTGCACATTAAAAAAGCAAAGTCTTTAAAAAAAAATACAAAACTTCAAAAGTTAAAAGGCTTTCTGTTTTTTTTTTTTTTTTATCATTATTTTAGAGTAAAACTGTTTTTTATGAAAAAAATGACTTAAAAAATTCATTTAGGTGCCCTGTTATCAATTTCATGCAGCTTTGCCTTTTATTTTTAACCTATCCAGAATGTTTAGTTGTTAGCTTTATGACTTCAAATAAAATTACTAAATATAGCAAGTTAGTGAAGATGGAAATTTACACCTTCTATTTCAGCCAGATGAAATGTTATTTGCTGTTATATGTATAAAAATCAAATATAAAATTTTTGGTAATGCCATTCTTCTATTTTGCTATAAGTATTTTCAGAAATGGTGCACTCACTTAAATAAGCTGGTAATTTAAGAAATCCTGGAAAAGATAGCAGATCTTTATTGCTAAAAAAATCACTTTATATTTTAGTATTGATATGTTTTGTTAAAACCTAAAATATTTTTATTTTATAATTGTTGAGCAGAATTATTGGAAATGTTATGTATATACAGAAATATAAAAAAAACCTTAAGCTTTTAAAATTAATTTAAAATATTTCAAAGAAAACTGTATGATGAAACAAAACATCATATGCTTAGAAAATATCTGTTCACTTATGCATGCATGTACAAAGGTATTTAATTTTTTTTAGCAAACAGATTAAAAAGTGCTTAAATATATACATTTTTTTACATTAATTTCCTACTATACTCTGTTTGAAAGTATAAAAATATATTGACTGATAGGAGATATTTAATTTATTTATGTGTAAAAATAGAAATCTTTGTTAATTTAAATTTAATTCTTTATTTTTATTTAAAAATTTCAAAGGCCTTTTTTATGATTAAGTTTAATATGAAAGCATAAGAGTGTTACCAAAATAAATGTATTATTTTATAAAAATTTCCTTCTTAATTTTACAATTGTTAAAAACTTAAAATTTCTCAACATTTATTTTTGAAAATGGTTTTTATGATCAATACTTATATAATGGATTTAGGTTTCATTCAATAAATTGTAAACATGCAAACAAACATATTTTCACTGTTGCTTATAAATTATTAATAGGTGAGAATGTCAAATAATTGTTATAGTTAATGGCAAATAAATGTTTATTTACTACACTTGTTCTACTGTTATCTTTGTAATATAAAACAAAACAAATAGGAATTGAACAGAAGAATTATTTATTATTATTATTATTATTTAGAAGTATACAGTTACTGAGTTAATCAAGAATTCTGATCACTTATTAATGCATTGTAAAATCTTGTGTATTATAGACATTTAATTTTTGATTTTAAGTGTGTAATTGTAAGTTGAATGCAAGATAGTGATATTTCATTAAGATAATATTTTTTAATGCTAATGATGTTTTGATATTAAGAAAATAATCAGTTAAAATTTTTATGAATTTAAAAGTGGATGAAAGGAATAGAGTGGAAATCTAGTTTTATTATTTTGGTTTTTGCTGATAACTGAATATGTATATGCTGTTAAGTTAGTAAAAGTCAGAAATAGTTAATTTATTACTCCTTTTCATTTTCGTGAAATTTCTTAGTATTGTAATGAGTTGTAATGCTCAAAGGTTTTGGATTTTATAATATGCATATTATCATATTAATGATGTAAAAAAAAATTGTTACTCATATAATCTTAATGTCAAAATTTTGTTTCTTAATGTAAAATTTTGTTTAAATGTATCCATAATATTTAGCATTTATTTGCATATGTTTTGAAATTTACTCTAGAACACGGATTTAAATAAACAAAGTAGTGTATTAATATGTTTACTGTAAACATGGGACACTATCAGTAAAACTCCTATTTAATATGTATATATTTCAATTGCAGTTCTTTCCAAATGGATATGCATTTGCTACTGGATCTGATGACGCTACTTGCAGATTATTTGACATTCGAGCTGATCAAGAATTAGCAATGTATTCTCATGATAATATTATCTGTGGAATCACTTCTGTTGCATTTTCTAAAAGTGGAAGGCTGTTGCTGGCTGGTTATGATGATTTTAACTGCAATGTTTGGGATTCTATGAAGGCTGAACGTGCTGGTAAATATTTAAATTATATTGCTTTTCTATTCTTTGTAAGTTTTAAAAATAGATTTATGTAATTAAATGTAAGCTAAATTTTTTAGTTATTAATATAGGGGTTTTCTATAGAAAATGTGTCTTTATATCTTTCTTATGTCTTTCCTAATTCATTTTTATAAATTGTCATTTGATGAATATTTATATTTACATGTTATGCAATATTTCCAAGATATTACTAATTTATAAAAAATATTAAAAGGTTTTATAAAAATATTATAAATTGAAATTACGACTTGAAACAAAGTTTTCCAAGTTTTTATAATTTAGATGAAATAACTATGAACATATTAAGAGAAACTTGATTGATAAAGTTATTGAAGACATCTATTTTAAGTACAATTGCATTTTGAATTCTATAAATAAGTGGTAAAATTTATATAATTAGCTTTAAATTATGCTGTTTTCACTAATACAGTATCCCTTTGCTGTTTTATTTGAAATGTGCTGTCCATAAGTCTTTTTTTTATAATTTTTTTTTAATATTTCATCTTTTCCCTCCATGTCTGCTGTTATGCATATACATAATTGGTAAAGGTTGATTTATGATTCTCAAATATTCATTAATTAGCAGATACATAGAACGTTGTTTACAATGAAAATCTTGTTTATGAATTATAAAATTATGCAATTAATCAACACAAAACCTTTACCAAAACTTTTATTCAACTTTTTAAAGTCCAGGGTGAAGGTTGATATCGTATACTGAAATTTAGATGGTTAAATGGGAAAATTGTAATTGTTATTTTCAGGAAAATTGTACTAGCAGAGTGCATTGAACTCTTTTTGGAACAAAATTTGAATATATTATAAACATTAAAAGAAAAATTTAAATTTGTCAACAATTTGAGAAAAAGAGCTGCTAAAATAATTGTTTAATAGATATAAAAAAATTTTATATCATTTTATATGGTTCAGAAAAACTTTTTAAAAATAAAATTTTGATATTTCAGTCAAAACTTTAAGATTTGATTTCATGATTTCTAATTATTTTTATCTCCAAACGCAAGCAATTTTCTTAAAAATTTATAAAATGTATTTATTATATATCTGAATAAAACTGTGCAATAAATTATAAATTAGCTAATGCATTGAAATCTGTCGTAATGTGTATAACATTTATGCACCTTGAGGTAGTAAAAAAAAAAAAATTTTATTTTGGCATGGATATGTGCATTTCTTCTAATATAATGAACGTTGCTTCAGTAATGAAGGTTTCATATTTCAAAATGCACAGTAAAACTTTTATATTTAAATTTTATTGATACAAGTTTTAAGATATATGCACAAATGTATTTCATTGTACTTGAAATTGTACTAAATTTGGTTTTTATTAGTAATAATTTGAGCATTTTTTCGAGTTTCTTTTAAAATATAAATAAAGAATGAAGAGCCAATAATTTGTTTTTGCCTTCCAGGTGTACTGGCTGGTCATGACAATAGAGTAAGTTGTCTTGGAGTAACTGAAGATGGCATGGCAGTTGCCACTGGATCCTGGGACAGCTTCCTCAAAATCTGGAATTGATGCTGAAACAAAACATATTTCCTGGACCAGTTATTTGTTGTTTACACATGAACACAGTAGTGTTGCTTCCTGGCCTTCTTTTGTAACTTTACATCTAGCACATATTGAGCCTGAGTATGTGTCGTGAAGAAAAAAAATTTAACATTCGTATGTGTGATTTGGCGTTCATATTCAGACGTGCATGTTTATATCTATATCTGTGAGTGAGTGATCCAAATCAACTATTCCTCTTTTTGATTTTTTTTTCTCTCATGCTGAATTATACAGCTCTGTCTAGTCATACTCTGTCGCAAACTGCCTGAAGCACAGTCGCTCAGTGCACGGTGCTTGCTGTCTTTTGCTTGCATAGTATTCACTTGACAGTTATATTAACTTATTATGCTGTACTTTAATTGTAGCTTCTAGGCATTTGCATATAGAATCAAATTTTCACCATCTCGTTAAGAAATGTTTGGGGAAAAGGCTACTTGTGTCGGCTGGGCTGAGGGGCCAGACTGAGCCCCGGCTGGTCCCTTGCTCACCTGACACACATTATTGTCTCATAAAACTTAAAAGAAAGTTGATTCTATATGCACACACTCTGCATGTCTTTTAATTTGTGACTGAAGAAACATTGCTATAGGACATGCAATTGTTTGTATCAAATTCTATTCCAGGCTTTAAATAAATGTATTGTTGTATCTTTTTTTGTGAAACCAGTTTCTGTTTCTGAGTGCTAGATGTGGATTCCATTTGTAAATAATGTGAATTCGTTATTTGTGGTTAAATCACATGGATAATCTAGGTCGTGACTATTTAAAGTTAAAAAAAAATAATACCTGTGTTGCCTGATGTAAAAGGCAGATATTCTTGTTGTTGCACAGTTTCACTCTTCTTGGGACCATTGAGATGACGTGGAACTTGCCCAAATGATCACTGCTAAAAATCAAGTTGGACTTCACAACTTGCAGACCATGAAGTCTGTAACTGCCAATGCAGTGGTAAGAAAGTTTACATATGACAAAAAAATAAATAAAACTAGACAAGCAGGACATGGTTATTATACAAGGACTCCAGTGCACTGTAAAGAGTGCACAAACCCACACTGTAGTAGAGTCAGGCTCTGAAGGCTTTTACGTTAACAAATTTACTATCCAGGTTCTAGACTTGACATTGATATGGAAGTGGGTTCTTTCTTTTGCAATTTTTTTTCTTAAAGTAGTAGTTTTGTATTATGTAATATCCAGCTGCATCTGCCAATAATAATAATGATGATAATAATAATAATAAAAGTGAACTGCACTGGCTGTCAACACACTGTAAGAGGTAAAGGAATAAACAGAATTTTGTTGTCTACAAAGCCTGTATATTTCAAGAAGGCCCGTACTACTCAGCAGAGTAGTCTGGACTAATAAATAAATAAATAAATAAATCGGAGCCTTAACCGAAACCGACAGAATGCTGCTACTCTTTGTTTAAATATACTTTTGGTGCATAATGTAATTTCCAATGTGACTGCACTTTCAAGTGATCCATCACAAAATAAATGGTGTTTCTTTCTTGGCTGCTCTTATTAACAAGCAACAAACAAATAAAAAAATGTCTATCTTGCTTTTTTTTTCTTCTTAACAAATGGAAAAAGGAACTACTTTGTAGGCTCCTGTGTTTATATAAGTAGATGTAGTGTTGAAAATTGTAGCAGCCATTGTCAATTTCAAATTTTACTTAATTGTTTTGTTCTTGTTGTCGCTCCCATTAGCCAGTTAGCATATAGCTCAGAGCATGCCACCTCTTGTGTGTATAGTATTATAACTCCTCGTGGTGTCATTTCGCAGCTCTCAATGAGAGCAGCCCTTGGAAATACTGTTCTCTGATTATATATTGGAAAAGTTATTTCCCTGTTCATACATATTATTGGAACCTTCCTGTGTACAAATGAGCTGTGCATGTCAGCTTCATTTTATTTTCGCCATTGTCAGTGTGAGAGTCAAATTTGAGTCTAGTTGTGTTTCGTCAGTTATAAAATCGTATGTAATTTAAATTGGTGAATAAAGCTGTTTATCTTTATATCTTGTCTATTTGTTATTTGTTTAATGCTGAACATCAATACTCATTTTTTCTTTTTTAGCTTGACATTTAATTAAAAAAGTTTATTTAGAAAACAATTAAGTAGATTTTAAAAATTGCAAAATGCTTATTTAAAAAAAAAAATGGTTAAGATATTAATTGGAATGATGAAGTTTTGAAGCCTAATAAATAATGTAAATGTCATTATAATTATCAAAATGTGGAGGGCTGTGGAGTGGAAACAACCTAGTAATTTTATTTATTAATAGCTCAACCAGCCAAAAGTCCAAAGTATTTTTTTAAATATTGGATAAAAATAAGGGCTATAAATGTGAAACACTGTTTTCACACATTCAAATTAAAAGCTATTAATTTGACAGGAAAAAGTTTAAATAGGAAAGATAAGGATATTTGAAGAAACTTGTAAAATGAACTCTCGAACACTAAGATAGCATAATTGGGTTTTCAGTAAGTTTGAGTAGCATTTTAAATTTGAGTAAAGTTTTTTGAAGTTCTACTGAGTTTTGTGTTATTGAAGGTAGGATCAAGGTTTCAATACGAAGTTAAATTGAAGTGTAGAAGGATTGAAATTTTAGACTGTTAGCTTGATTTTGGGACTAATATTCTGACAATTTGGCTGGGCAAGGATTCAGGATGAAGTTTTATAAAAAAATTGGATATTGATATTGGAATTTGACATTAAATGTTGTGGAATAACTTAATAGAATCTTAAATAATAATCTTATACAATTATGAAAATTTTGTCTTAAGTTTTATGTTAAAAGTCCCTTGTTTTGAATGTTTTCAAACCAAAAATTTTTTCATTTGAATTTATTAAAAATTTACATTTTGTTAAATTGATTTAACCTTCATATATTTCTGTGTTTCTAACATATCAATTCCATACTCGAACACTGGAATCCCAAGAACCTGAGACAACAGCCATACCATTATCCGGCATGCTTAATGAAGTAACTCTGTTCTCGTGCCCTGTGAGGCAACCTGAAAAAAATTAAATGAATGTTACTAATTTATCCTTAATGATATTAAAAAACCCCCTGAGTAATTGAAAATTGTGAATAATTTGATATTGAGATTGACCATCTAATTAAACTAGAATTAGTATCGGAGAAAGAAAATCATTAAAAATTTTATTAATCCGTTTTTATTCAAAATCAGTTTATATATATATATAAATCAGTCAAAAGGTTAGGTATAAAATCTATTGTATGTTAGAAACGCAATGAGAATAATTTTCAACCTGAATTGCTGAAGCATACTTTTATTAAGCTATGCAAGTAAAATTTTACTAAAATTCATTTTTTTACGAATATAGGTTAAATTGTTAAGATGAAATCCCTTTACTTATCTTGATTAAGACTGATAGAATTTACTTTTCTGTACAAATCCCATGTCTCAAAATGTCTCAAGAAATGTGGTGAGATGTTTATATCCTTAATTATTGCAGTTAATTATGTGCTACTTCCAACTGCAAAGTATCTTGAACAAGGCTCCTAAATGAATGAAAACATATTGGCATCTGTGGAGGTTAACAGTAGAAGGCAACAAAAATGAAATTTTGACATGAATCCCATTGTAAAAACACGTCAATGAGTAATTTTTATTCATTCAAGTTAAGTATTTATTTTTGCACTCGTTTATAAGCACCAAAAGTTTGATTTTTTTTATTTAAAGTTTTATAAATAGTAAAATTGTTGGTAATAAGTAATAAATTTTTTGACAAGTGTTTGAGTGAGTTAGTCTTTTTATAGATAATATGTATATTAATATTGTGAAAGTTTAATACAAGAATACCATTTGTATTATGTTGCATTTGTTAATTTTTTTAAATGATCAAATTACATATTAATTACAGTATTTTTTTAAAAAAAACTTGTTGGAAATTAACACCATGGATGCCTATACAAAATGGGATTTTTTGCTACATGCGATCCAATCCATCTCTTGCGACATCTAAACAGGCTTTTGAATTTGTCTTTTAATATCTGCAGCTTTTACAGAAAATTGTTTTATGCTGAAAAATGTTAACTCCATAAGTAAGTGTCATTTAAACTGAGTATATTGGTCACCATTCAAGATATTGTACAAATTAGGACCAAGCACATAATTTCTAAAAATATATAACATACAGAAAATAGTAACTAATAATGTCTCTGTTATGAAGGGTTTTTTTTCCATTTTTTTTAAAGGATTATTTCGACGATTCACTTTTCCATGTAGATTAAAAGACTTTTTTCCGTCCAAATTACATTTCTAAGGAAAGAAAGATGTGATTTTACATGAAAGGGGCACAATTGTAAAATTTTTAGAAATAAATGTCCTTGAAGCTATTTCGATAAAGTAATAACGTTGAAGTATTCACTGCATTGCCATTTTCGGAGTGATGAACACAGAATTGTCTATTCTATATTAACTTGAGGATAACTTGAAAAATAAATAAATGAGAATTTCTGTATCACTTATACAATGCACCCCCCCCCCAGAAAGTAAAAATCCTGTAATTTACAATTGCTAAACCGTTCTGTAAATGCATTTTCTAGAAGGATGTTAAATAATCGGAAAACGACGTTAGTAATCTGCAATTAGATCAGCATTACAATAACACGAATAATTAGGCTTCTCGTTATTGAAATATATTCTTTTTTTAAAAAAATGTATACATACAATTATAAGCAAAGAATATTATATATATTTCTTTTTTTCAGTTTTCCACTACTTTTCTGAGATATCTTAAATGTACAGTTTCTCTAATTTCGATTTTATAAATGTTTATATCGAATTTTGAATATAATAAGAGTTTCCATCTAAATTTGTTACAAGCACCACTAAATTTTAAACTGAGCATATCTCTGCACATTTTGTAAATATAAGCAGTAAACTTATAAGTTCACTAAAATATATATACGTTCATTGTACCTATAATGTACAAATACAGTTTTATTAATTAATATTTGAATAACATGGTCATCACACACACATATAATTTTGATACTCGAAGTCAAAGTGTTTTCATATAAATGCACATTCTTATTTAACAAAACTTTGTAATTGGCAGCACATGTCTAGCTGAAATATTCAGGTAATTAAACTAATACCATTTTTGGGGAAATTTTGTATATAAAAATGGAAATAATTATTGAGTAAAATAGACAGGACTTATTTGTAATAATTTTTAAGGAAAAATACTTGTATTTTTAAATGCATTTGTTATTCTGTGATTATAACTACTTAACTTATTATAACTATTATTTGTATAGCTTAACTGTTTTTCATTATATCAAAAAATATTCAAAGATTTTGTTGAATTTGGTGCTATATATATATATATTTCAAAACCAGTTGACTGTTACAATTTGCTGCACATTTCAGACCTCCAAGGTATACACGTACCAAATTTAGTAGCTTTAGGTCCAACGGTCTTCGTGTAGAGCGCCAACACACACACATTGAGCTTTATTATAAGAATAAATAGACTGAATAGTTGGATGTTTGGGTTTTTTGGCGCATGGATAGACTGAAATTTCTCTAGATTCGTTACATTGTTATTTGAATAATATTTTTTACAGTAAGAGTTATCCTGTTATTTTTAAGATTAATCATTTTTTCTCTACATAAAAAGAGCTGCATCTTGATAATACTTGCAGCTAAGAAATAAATATTTGATTTCTTACATGTATTTATCCATCTTAACTAATATGGAATTTCTAATCTTTAATCCATGATAATTTCTTGCATACCCAAATACTCATTGGATGTGATTTAAAAGTGGATGATAACCAAAGGCGAATTTTAGATTATTCAGTAAATGTCTATTTTGTATGCTTCTCTTTAACCTGTTTCGGAATTTCTTTTGCAGATACTTCTTTTTAAATGATTCGTCAAAATAAGGATTCATCATTTATTTTGGGAGAAATATACGACTCAATTTCCTGTATCGCAATTGCACATCATCAGTATCTCAATGATACTGCTACACTAACTGGAAACCATATCCACGAACTTTTTAAAGACATTTAATGGTAAACACTCTGACAAAAACTCCACCTTATTGAAAATTCAACAGATGCTCTTGTTCACACTGGACTGAACATGTATGGTTAGACTGATAGTTGTTTTTGAAGCATTGCATACTGCACAAACTTTATTAGAAGCTGTAGTATGAAAAATATTTTCTGATATATCCATTTCAGAATGGTATAGGTGCGCTTTTGTATGTTTATTCTCACTTGGTAGCCGCATTGTTTTCTGACTGTATCTGAATAATATAGACACAGATGTTTTCTAACTTTCGTCGTAATAAATATTACTCCGTTTTATGTTAAGATTTTATCTTATACACAGCTAATTTATTTTGCATTTCTATGTCTTAGATATTAATTAATTAATTATGGTTCATGTTGTAGAAAAAAAATATTTTTGAGGACAAATTGCAAAATTATGAGCTATGTACTCTAAAAAAATAAATTACTTTTTTTGCTGGTGTCTTAGAAAATTAAACTCCTAAAAAACTGTAAAATGACAAATTTTGCTTAATTATTCATACTAGGCAGGTTTTTATAAGTAATTATTAACTACATGAATATTGCAAGTTGTTCAAGATTATATATATGTATATCGTTGGAAAAAATCTGTTTCCATTTTTATGTAATTATATTATTAACTTTCTTTAAAAAAAACATCAGCATCAATTTAACTGTAGTGAAGCTCTAAACATTCATATAACGCTGTCATTTGCAAGAAAATATTAATGAATTAAAAAAAAAAATCTTTGCAAGGTACAGAAAATGTTATACTTATGAATTTCTTAGGGACATTTTGATGATAGATCCCCATTATTGCAATCAAGCTTAATTCAAATTTTATTCTATGAAACTAGTATTTAGATGGCAAATAAAAAAACTTGATTTAATTCGATTCTTTTCGAATTTCTGATTCGTTAGTAAGTCGAGTTTTTCTCATATCCCATGTATTTTCTTTTAATAATATATTCATCCATGATTCTAATTTACTTAGTTGATTTAATGCGTCATATTTTTTCTATTTTGCCAAATTATGCTCTCTTAATTGTTTTCATTTATCAAATACGAATATATCTTTTGTCATAAGGAATCGTAAATGAATAATATTTTTAATTCTCTTGAGCTTCTTGAGGACTTACTGCTAAATAATATTATATAGAGAGTGATATATATAATTCCTTTAAGCTTTTAAATTTAAAACGGTGTCTCATATAACTAGAAAAGTAAAGTGTACTTATAAAGTAATTATGCTGAATTTACTAAAACAGGCTGCAGCCCTTTTAGCAGTAAAATAAAGAAGTTACAGAAATAACTAAAAAGAAAAAAAATGATAATCTAAAATGTCCAATTAGAGAAATATATTTAATGAAAACATTGGAAAAAAGGTTTTGAAACTGTAAAATCTATGTAGATATTTGGGATTAAAATTATGAATTTTTTTGTGATTTGAAAAATGATTCTTTCAAAAATTAAAATATGTAATCAGCTGTACCAGAGTTCATCAGATTTCTTTTATTATTATTTTGGTTTATTTTCTTTACTGCTTTAAAAAAAACCTGCATGATAATACTGGAGATTATTTTTGCCATTTTTGGAGGATTTTACCGATTAACCACATGTATATACTTTATTCCTATATGTTCATATATACCTGCATACATAAATGAATTTTAAAAAATCTGACTTCTATGTATCTTATATTGGTTATTAAAAATAAATATCTGCAGCTATTTTTTGCTTAACAATTATTGTTTTCTCGAGATGGTACAGTTGCGTATCCAATTTATTTTTTGTATAAATCAGGCGTTTTCTGTATTCCTTCCAATTTTGAATCAGTCAAGTTTTTCTGTAATATATTTATTTTATATATATGTAAGTGCTTTCTTTTTAGAGAACAAGAAATTCAAAAGTTGGTACCATTGTGTTTGGCTTTGAGGGTGTCCCAAGTGTGCACCGCTGAGTCATCTGATCCGCACAGAATCACTCTGCCACTTGTGGAGAGTCCGCAGGAGGTAAAGCCGCTTTTGTTGGAGGGCGTCTGGTAAAGCCCTATCTGCTGATCAGCGCGGATGTCGAACAATCGGGACGTTTTGTCGTCGGAACCAGTCCCGAAATAGTACCCGCTCGAATGGAACTACGAAAATAGAACAAGGCTGCAATTTTGAATTTAAGAAACAAGGTTTATTGATGAATTGATTTCCATTTTTCATCTGCACTTTTTTTCTTTTCATAATTACTTATTCGTTGGTATCTTTCAGAAAATTTTAATATCAAATTCATCACATTTAAGGCTAAAAAATATTAAATACTTATCAGAGGTCTATAGATCACAGATTTTTGAGATGTAGAAAATTACAAATAGCTTTAATCTTAATACAGTCAAAAAATATGGGGTCCTCGGTGCGTGTTTAAAACGAGAGCTTCTGGAAATAAACTCTTCTTAATCATCAATTATAGAAATACTTAACTTTTTACTAATAATATTAGTCGTTTTCAAAGAAGTTTATAATTTTCCAAGAGTAGGAAGAATTAGTTACGGCAATGTAAATCACTTCAGGGCGAAGTAAAATTCAAAATTGGATTAGTTCACAAATTCCAATTCAATTTAACCCTATGTTAAAATATGAATTCCTTAAATAATAGCAATACAATCTAACATATTATTTATTTCAGAATATTACCAGCGGGTGACCGAGCTCCGCTCAGAGAAAACAGGTATCGAAGCTAACTCGAAGATTTAAATTTTCAATTGCGATTTATCAAAACAATACATGCCATAAGAAAATTTGTGAAACCATTGGTGAAAAGATAACCGGTTAAAGTGCACCATTGTAAACTATTCTAAACAAAGTTAGAGTTTGGAAAGGGAACTATTCTATACAAAGGTAAAGTAAAGGTAAAGACTGAAGTGTGTTGAAATTCAATATTTTTGACAAATTTATTTAGAAAAACCAAACATATATACATACATAAGAAACATATTATAAACCTATAACAGCATAAGCATAAAACTTTATTAGTTCGCCATATTGGCTACAGATGGCAGCACGTTACCGCTTGAAAATTTAAGTAGCGATTATGGCGAACTAATAAAGTTTGAAAATATCCTATCTGTAACTCCGAACTGCTCGACCGTAGCGCTTCAAAACCGGCGCCAATCGATTCCTCGTGGCCAAAAACTCCAGACCCCCAAGTTTACCGGAGTTTATTAATTCTGGGGCGATTTTCGACTTGGCAACCTCGTATTATAGTATTAGATACTGTACTTTCATTGATTTCTGGGAAAAAAAAGAAAGAAATTGCGATTTCATTCTGTAACTTTAACCCATCAAAATGATACCAAATTTTTTAATTTAACTTTTAACTTTTTATATTTTTAAAATTTTAAAACATTTAAAAGTTAACTTTAAACTTTTAGACTTTTTAAATAAACTTTTGAAACTTTTTAAATTTTTATAAATTTAAAATGTTTATTTCGAGCTTTTATTTCCCCAAAAGTAGTTATTATATCTTGAAAATTTAAAATTTAAATCATTTTCAGTGGTCAATACTGTTAAATCACACAACTTATTATAATCCCATAAACCTCTTTAATCAGAATTTTGTTTAATGTAATTTTAAAAGCTAACATTCTTCAGTTACAAGAACAGGAAAAAATAACATCGAATATTACACATTTTAGAAAAGCAAATTTTCTTTTTTTTTCTTTCTTTATTTTGTAATTTGTAGACCTGCAAGTTTTCTAATAACAAAGACCTTTTTATTTCGCATCTAAAAGCAATTTGAAATGTTGGAATCTCTTTTGAATTTATGTGCCTATATATTTGTAATAATTCTGTTCTATGCCTCCTAATATTGCATTTTCTAGATAATAATTGTGTTAGAGCTTCCTGAAAATTATTTTATAATCATCAATTCAGAAGACTTGTTGAATGTTTAAATTAGTTGTTAACAAAGACGAAGAAAAATCAAATTTAGCAATATAAGAGAAAACGAAACTAATTACGGAAACTGAACCAAAAACTATTTCGGATTCGAACAAGACTAAAATTTAAATTTAAAATTTAAAAGGCAATCATAGTATTTAGTGTGCGTGAATGCAGCTACCACCAAAATACTGATGAATCATATAAATTAGCAATATAAGAGAAAACGAAACTAATTACGGAAACTGATATGTAAGATTTTAATTTAGTTAGTAGTCTCTATACATTCTTGTATTGACAAATTTGATTTTATGGTTTCATGTTTTTTTGGTTGCTGTGGCTTTGTTCAAATTTGATGTCTTTTCTTGTGTGATACTAATTTATCTCCAAACCTCAATATTCTGGGATTTTCGGGTCACGAGGGGTCAATTTCTTGACGAAAGTCAGACTCTTCACACAAAAAAAAATCCCAAAGTGACGAGAAATATATAGTTGAGGATTCGAACGCCAGTCTTAGGATCTGCATTGGAACAAAATGACACATGTTAAAGAGAAATAGCATGAGGTGACGAAATAAACGATGCCACTTACCCTTGCTAAGTCACTGCTCCTTTGCACTCTTTTCCTCTTCGTTAAGCCACTATATCAGTTTTACATCATATCCCTTTTCACTTTTTTTAAATCATGCATTCCGATTTATTATTAATACGATTTTCTTTCTTTTTCTTATGTTTTACATAGAATGCCTCTTCTGCTTTTGTAACAAGTAAGTTTAGAGAAAGAAGTGTGTTGATTACACATCATCACATGTTTCCGCATCTAGGAATCTTTGATTTCTCTATAATTGACTTATATAAATATTTAATGAAAACACAGCCTAATTCTATCGAATCGCGCCAATGCACACCAGTTATTCAGAAATTTACATAGTTTAGCATTAAATCAATATTCAATGATATCGATTCAGAATTACAACATCCACCTTCTTCCCATTGCCCCTACGATGTCCGTACCATAGTACTCACTGAACAACCTTCTTGTCATTTCAAAAAGTGACATTAATATATCTAAATTAATTCATCTTTTTGAGGAAATGAACTCAGAAGTATTGAAGAATATGTATATATATATAAAAAGGGGGAAAAAAAAAATGGTGTACTTACACAAACAGAGTTGACATCTGATCCATGACCCCAAAACGTTTGCTTGCATTCACCGTCTCGAATATCCCATAGCTGTACAAAAGTAAAATACATCTCAAATAGTGATTAGAACTCAAGAGTTGATTTAAGCATGTTAACGTGCTGGATTCCAAACAAATACAATAAAGAGAGATTCGAATTTATTATTGGTGTTGAATATGTGACTTCATTGGATTTTAATTGTTTAAAAAATAATTGCTTTTGAATGCATCAAATAGTGTTAATTTCGATATATTGAAAGATTATTAATATTATTTGTTATTTACATCTCTTTATTAATTAGAATAAAAATAACAGAGAAATAAATAAATATGTATAATATATTTTGAATTCAATATAATTTTCAATTTTAAACGAGCGTTTCACTTTTAATTAGAACAGGAATAATCTAAGCTGACATCAGATGCTACTGTCACTTTTAATATTGTTAACATAAAGAATTTATAAATCACCACCGCTTTAATGTAATTAATACTCCAGTCACTATAATAATCATTGTTTCTGTGGCAAAGTTCTGTAATTTTAAATTTTGTCATTCATTTTGTTATTTCAAAATTTTGTCATTTACCTTAATGCTTCTGTCAACTGAGCCAGTTACGAAAGAAGTTTTGTCTGGATGGAGAGACATACTTATGACGTCACCTGCGTGGCCATTGTATTCCGCATCTTTTACGCCCGTTTCCAAATCCCAAAGCATTCTGCAAAAATTTTTAACTATTATTTGTTCTAGTCTACGACTTATACATAAAAAAAAAAGCTGTAAATATGATTAAAAAAAGTTTAAGGTATTTTGATAAATTTCCATGTTTCAGACCATCGTTTTTGAATTTCAAAAATTCATTTTCACTTACTCGCTTACGAAGTATAAAATATAATAATCTTTAAGAAATTCGAACTCGATATTTTGACGAATCTCCATTTTTTCAGGTCTTCCTTAATTCGGAAAATACATTTTCGTCGTCATTTCTGTCTATCCGTGAAGAAGATAGCTCTAAAACGCACTGAGATAGATAACTGCAATTTGGTAAATGGAGTTAATGCTAAATTTGTATATTTTTATGAGATTTTGAATGAAGTCCGTTCACATGAAATCTGTCTGGTTGGCTGTTTAAGTAAAAGTTTCACAAAACGTAAAAAACTGAATATATAAAAATTTGGTGCATTAACATAAAAAATTGCAGATTACTTTAAAATCAAATCCATCAAATGCTTCATCATCTATGGGTCTGTACTTTGCATGCGTGCAGTGATTTAAATACGTTTTTTCGTGGATACACTTGCAATTTTGTGTCAAATTAAACTGTCAGTCAGCCGACAAAAAGGCGTCCAGAATATATATTCTCGCGATAGAATCAGTAAAAATGCTAGATTTACGCCAAGCATCTATATTTTGAAACTATAATTTATCAACGCCTTTCAAAGTCAGAGACCTAATCCAAGGTCTATAGTTTTATGCAGATGATGGATAAGATTTTTATTGTAGGGTATGCGATCTTTATGAAATAGTAATTTTGGAGAGAGCACTCCTGCTTGTTAGAATTTTGAGTCAAAATTCAAAAACCGCCAAAATTTGATGTGTGATTTTAATGCAAAAATTGTAATTGTAATGAAAGCTTTATAAGCCAGATAGCATCCTCAAGAATGAATGATCATTTTTAGTCTTGTGATCATGTTATATGGCTAGCAATCCTGAAATCACGAGTTCGGGCCTAGCTATAGCCAAATAACAACAAATATTTTAATAATTGTGGTTTTCCCGTCTTATCCAAGGTACACAGCTTTCATGCATGAAAGTGGAATAAGATTAATAGAACCATACGAGAAAATTTTGGGAAAACCATATTCATAGTTCACTAAAGAGTTGATCACCATTCACAGAAAACTGCAAGTCATTATGTGATTAATTAATGACTTTTTTTTTAGCTACCCAGCATCCAAGTACTCTGAAAGTTTAGACTTTTAACACAATATTCAAGACGACAAACAGAAAACTGCAAGTCATTATGTGATTAATTAATGACTTTTTTTTTTAGCTACCCAGCATCCAAGTACTCTGAAAGTTTAGACTTTTAACATAATATTCAAGACGACAATCAGATGGAATTTTGATTCATCTTACATTTTCATGTCAGCAGATCCAGTAATGAGCTTGTTATCATCCAAAAATCTGCAGCAAGATAGAAAACCTTCGAAGCCCATCATTTCTCTTCTGATCTTGGCCGTTCCAGTACTGTCTCTGGTATTGACGTCGTAGACGGTACACATGTTATCCATTCCACCACAAGCCACGAAATTACCTGACGGAGAGTAGGATGCCGTCATCACCCAGCTTGATTGCAAGGGAATAATCCTGACCTTAGGAAACAAAAGGAAATTATATTAACAAATTTTATGGAAAAATCCCGAAAAGAATGATTTTTGTTGCAGCAAATATATATCAAAATTTAACATTTGTGATTGATTTTCAGTTAAAGATGTGATAAATATACAAGGTTATTATTAAAAGTACAAAGAAACACAAATAAAAATGGAAAAGGGTGTTGCAAATCCCATTTAGGTGGATAAATTACGAAAATATGTATGTTTGTAAGTTTTGATATCATGAGAGGACTATAAAACATAGAACAATTGGTAATTTATTTATTTATTTACGTAAAATATATGATGTAGTTACTAGCATAATATTGAAAAACCAATGATGTGGAAATTGCTTGGAATATTGCATGTATGCTAGTGATGCTACTAACAAAGTGATACTTCTCACCAGGGCCGACCATCTGGGAGGTGCGGCGGGTACTATGCACCCGGGCCCCGCGACTGAATGGAGTCCCACCGTTATTAAGAATTAAAACAATGTTCTGAACAATAATATTGTTACACATACTAAAAGCCTACAAGCTTGTTCCCATGTGGCTGACTGAGATCGCCTGACGCCTTTATTAGGAAAAGATCGCAGTGATATCTATAAAAAAGCGTGAAAAGTTCATTTATGAATAAAGAAATCCCCTTTAGACATGTAAAAAGTCGAGGCCGAGGACTTGTAAATCATCAACTATTTACTTTTGCCTATATCTAATATAATATTTTTAATGTGTGCATCTGTGTATGTTTGTTTATATCCAGTTGTTCAAACAAAAAGTGAAAAGACTATAAATTAAGCGATCAACTTCTTGCAATGCACACTTTGGAAAGAATTACTATAACGACTAAATTTATATTCGACTTTTGATAAAACAAATCCAAATTAATTAAAGAAAGGAAATGATACCACTTAAATAACCATTTCAAAGAACTGCAGATGTGATTCTATTTTTAGTGTAATAATCTTCCACTTCGTGAAACCCATGAAATAATAGGAACGTCTAATAATGGATATTTTTTTAAGGGTAATCGAATTACCATGTAAAGGCGACTCTGTGATTATGGATCATATAAACAGAATAAAAAAATTCCTCAAACCAAACTGTCAATGATTTAGTTCACACATTACAATATCAAATTATTCCTACCTTAGGTGATGAAGTTCTTAACAAAATTAAAGATAATGTAAATGCAGCTACATATTGCAATATCTAAATGTATTCTATTTCTGATATTTCCCATAAAAATTAAACTTCAGTCTTTATTAGATATATAAATTTTGAAGAGAAAAGATTAAATATAAATGAGTCATTTATGGAGTTTATTGAAGTAACTGGTGCGACTGGAGAAGGATTAGTAAAAAATCTATTCGGAAATATTAAGTGAGCTTTATTTGGATATTATGGATTGTAGTGGACAGACATACGACAACAGCAGAAACACGAAAGAGAAATATAAAAATGTAAAATATAGGAAAATTTCTCTATCGCTGTCATGTAATCTATGTGTGTGTCTGGTTTATCACACTCTTTTAATTTAATGATTTGTGATGTCGCTTCCAGTAGTTTATATTACCTTATTTATTTATGATTATTTTTGGTTATTACAATGCTTGTATTTTTTATTTTCTACATCTTCAAGAAGATAGGAAAATCTACAAAAGCATTTAAATATTACTCTCAAACCATTATGCGACACTCTTTGGGAAGCGAAAATATATACGGTTAAAGCAGAGTGTATACAGTTTGAGTAAACTTGTAATGCCGTAGAAGAATTTATTGTTGCAAATAACAATATTACAGTGGTTCTGAAAATAAAAGTCTATTGGATTCAATAAAGAAATGACATTTATTTTATGTTTAATAGAATGATTTACAAATTATGATTGATTACAATGATTGATTGTCCTCAAAATGAAATTATTTATTACAAATAAAGTTTAGTTTTTAATTTAGTCTATAAAATTAAAGCTGAAATACAGAATTTAAGAACGAAAATTAACTCGTATTTATACGAAGTACAAGCGATAGCACGTAATTTGAATCTTTCAGAACATTTTCTTGAAAAACGAATTCGAAAAGGAAAAAATAATATTTATTTTGAAACTGCAGAAGATGAAATTGTAGAAAACTTACTTGAGGAATTTAGATATTATTTTTTAATTCTGTAACGGATACTAGTATTGTACAAATAGAAGAAAGATTTAAAGGTATTTTAAATCAATGACACAAGAAATTTAGAAAAAAAATGAATTAGAAAATTACCCCACAAACTTTGCAACGTTTTATAATTACGATGTGAGTTAAAATCTAATCCAAATAATTACTTTGCAACGCGATTTGATTTTGAATGAGACAGATGTAAATAACGCTCAACACATATAGTAATATATACTAATTAACAATTATAATGATTTATTTCTAAATGTATTAAATGTGTTAAAACTTTTCTTTACACTGCCAGCAACTAAATATAAATGCCGAGCCCTTTTTCAGTAAATTAAAATTAATAAAGGATTTTCTTCTATCAGGCATATGGGTATAATTTTTAAGCGCTCTTGCCATACTAAGTATCGAAAAAGAAAAAATTGTTATTTTCTTTTTGGAAAAATTGTAATTTTCTTTTTTAGAAAAATGGTAATTTTCTTTTTGGAAAAATTGTAATTTTCTTTTTTTGGAAAAATGGTAATTTTCTTTTTTGGAAAAATGGTAATTTTCTTTTTGGAAAAATGGTAATTTTCTTTTTGGAAAAATTGTAATTTTCT